>OX123187.2:55261741-55439460 GCA_944739405.2 Euclidia mi
TTTTCTATTAACATAACCTTAAAATATAAACAATGTTCATATCTTTTTTTACGGCCTCCTAAAATAAAAACTCTCGATGATTATGTTTAAGTAATAGAACCCCTTTGTTTTTAACATTTTTTCATACATAGACGCCTCGAATCGATTTCAAATAAAGTGTTGTATGGGAACTTGCCATTGTTCTTTGTTGTTATAAAATTCTGTTCCATTATCAGTTTGTAGATTATTCGGGATACGTCCTTTATCCAACAAAAGTTTAAATGTATTATATACGTCGTCTTTATTCTTACTTTTCAAGGGAAAAGTCCAAGCATACTTAGAAAACGTATCAATAACGGCAAGAATAAATCTAAAGCTTTTATTTTCCTTAGAAACTGATTGCATATCAATTAAATCTGCTTGCCATAGATCATCTATATCCTTTATAATAACGTTTCTACGTGGAAAATATATCCTCGCATTTTTATGAATTTCATTGACTATATCGGCTTTGCTCATAATAAGTTCGGAATTTATCTTATAGTTTGTATAACTCTGAAGCGAGTAGTACCTACTAAGAATTCAACAACCGGATATGCGGGAAGTAAAATATCCACGTTGCGTTAACAATAATTGGCCAATGATCATAATGAATGACTGTATAATACTAAAATAAAAACTATATAGCACATCTATTTATTTATTCCTTTTATTTCTCGAGCTTCTTTCAATTCTTCAATTATTGATAAAATTTCATTATCGTGATTCGTATTACCAGCATCTCTTGAAGCTATCAACAATTTTAACCTTTCAACCAATTCATTAGGGTCATCCCAATATACCAAGTCAGTTTGGGTTTTATACTTCTTGAGTTTAGGTAAACTACCTCCATGTTTGATATGATATTTATCATTCGAAGTATTAGAAAACAAGGGTTTGATTATATCTCGATATTTATTTCCTTTATCACCTCTCATTTGAACCTTAGGATTAAAATCTCTCTTATGCGCATTTGTTTGAAGTAATATATTTTTATATACAATTTTATCTTCGCACGTTATTGATGTCAGATCAGGTTTTTTTCGAAGCAAAAGTTCTTTCAGGCCTGGAGTTAAATTGTAAGTTTTGTCGTCAATTTTTACCATTAATATATTATTTGCATCCAAACTGACAATTTTTGAAAATGATACTTTTGAGTTACCTATCATTAATTGGCTATTATCAGTTCTTATTCCAAATGGTACATTTGGACCCTCATAAATTCCGTAGACATCTTCACCCTCTATTGACATTTCTAAATTATTACCTTTTTTTTGCTGTTAGATGCACTTGCAATATTTAAATCGGCATCATAAAAATCATCACACTTAGTAGAACAACTTTGAATACTTTCATCTGATTCAAATACTTCTGAATTTGTCTCATTTTTAGGGTTCCGTACCTAAAAGGTAAAAAACGGAACCCTATTACTAAGCCTCCGTCGTCTGTCTGTCTGTCTGTCTGTCTGTCTGTCTGTCTGTCTGTCACCAGGCTGTAACTCATAAACCATGATAGCTAGATAGCTGAAATTTTTACAAATTATGTATTTCGGTTGCCGCTATAACAACAAATACTAAAAATAAAAAATAATAAAAAATTAAGGGGGGGTCCCATACAAAAAACGTGTTTTTTTTCGTATATTTTGCTCAAAATTACTAACTGTTACAGGTAGACGCTTTAAATTTTTACAGAATATGTAGTTGTATATTACCTTTCAAAATAAATAATTAAATTTAAAAAAAGTTAATAATAAAAGGGGGCTCCCATACAACAAACGTAATTTTTAAGCAATTTGTTACTCGATCTTAATAAACAGGTAGAAACTTATAAAGTATTTAAGTATACATACAACGAACGTGATTTTCTTTTATAGATGATGGTACGGAACCCTTTGCGCGCGAGTCCGACTTGCACTTGCCCAATTTTATTTATTAGTTCATTATCCAGCGGTTTTTTTTTTAAATTCACTAATGCTTGGAGAGGCTCCGAAACAGGTTTTAGTATTTTATCGAGGGATAAATTCATTTCATATTTCTGGTTTTTCATCTGTTTTAACTTATTTTTTACTGAGTCAACAGACTTAATTAATTCTAATTTAATTTTTTCCTCCATATACTCGACAATGTATTCAACCAGAGAATTGATAACACTGATCATTTTAACGAATGTATTTATTTATATCTTCAGTCATAATATAAAACCGATTTATTATTTTCTGTCTCTGAAAGAACTGACATGATCATAAAAATGCTTTTTATTAGTTATTCAAAATTTATATAGTTGTCAAATGATTGTCTGTATCTGCCATTGTTTAGTTCACAGTCTTTATTAATAGTCAAAAAATCGTACGGTGTCAGCCATATTTTAGAACAAATATTTTTGAACTTAGACCATTCCATATCAGAACTGACATGTTCATCATAAATATGCTTCAAGTTCAAATCATCCTGTTTGAAAATAACTAGAAAATTAACATTGTCACGTAGCAACTGCTTCGGTACTTTTGTATAAGTCTGAGACAAATAAAAACAATCTATTCCTCTATGCCTTCCCATTGTATAATAATTCCGTATATTCATTTGTTTTTCACCAACCACATCATCAAATATTATTATAGAATTTGGTAAGGCGTCATTAGGATGAATAACGTCCTCATCGAATTCAAAAGTGAACAGTTTTACTTTTGGTACTCTTGCTAAGATTTGTTTTAGAAAACAATATTTTGGTTGAAGGCTTGTTTTGGAATACAAATAAACATTTTGAAATTTTAAACCATTTTGATGTATTAACAAGCTAATCATGACGTTCGTTTTTCCACAATTCGAGGGACCGCATATTATACATCGTATATTGTTCGGTAGAAGAACGCTATGTTTCGGATGCAGTTTATTTTTTTTCACATCAATATTTTTAACTTCTAAGGATACTGGATGCTTAACCCACTTCATATTTAAATCTAATATATCAAGAACATTTGCAGCTGTATTTATACTATTTAGGGCATCTGAAATCATTCTTTTTCATGATCGACGTTTCATGTAGGAATAAATATTATAGTGGTGAAAATATTAGCCAGTCAACAACATTGATACCGAAGCTGACTGCCCAGGACGCGCCGGACGTACCTACTAGTGCTATAAGTATGTAGCGTCACTCGAGGAGGCTATTTTCATGCATCCCATGCATTGTTTAATAAACATAACCAGATAGTTCCAAGTCAGATATTAGAATAATACGAGTACAATAATAATAATAATAAGTAGAGATGTTGGAATAAACATTACAATATAATAAAATAAAACACATAATTATTCAACTTATCTTATATTTTAGTCTTGTGTGTAGTACATAATCTATACATAATATTCTTATAATTAAAATTATAATTAAGTACTTATGTTAAACATATTTTTATACAAAATAAGTCAGCTGTTAACAAATATAGCTGGAATGACCCCAAGGTACAGTGTCAATTTGATTTCTCAGTGTATACCTCTTATCATCTATTCTATTTAAGACTACTTTATTTACTTCTTGAGAGAACAGTACATGTTTCATTGATTTTATTATATTCATTTTACACTTTAGTGTTAGGTTTTTAAATAAAACATCTTTATAGTTATACAATGTTAAACGCTTAGAAATAGGTTTTGATACGCCTTTAGCTTTATTTATTTGTGTGTTTAACGATTTAATACAATACAGCTTTGCTCTTAACCCTATAAATTCACTGATTGGATCTCCTCCTAATTCGTCTTTAAATAATCCAGGTACTCTTTCATTTACTTTTGGTATACAATAAGGATTATTAGTTTCAAAATTACTTGTATCATAATGTGAAATATTATCACGCATATCTTTATAAAAATTTTCAGTATGTATTAGATACAATAAACTGTCTGTATCAGTATAGCATAATTTAACTTTATCACCATATTTACTCTTAATGATATTATAATGAAAATTGTACACATGTTGCTTGGAGTATTCTAACACCGCAAATCCAATATATATTGGTCTATCTAAAATAAGTTTCTCTGGGTTCAGCTGTACGGCTAAAAAGTTTTCGTTGAATACAGTAATATTTTTTAAATTAGGCTTTGTAATTATTTTTTCAGCACCTATTACTTTATTCGTTTTGTTCAAATGATCACTCCATTTGGTTATCAATTTAACATCGACATGTTTACGTTTATTTTCAATTGTTTTACCAAATATTGAGTTATTTGAAAGTTTAAAGAAGTCTCTTTCAAAGAATGTTGAAGCAGCCTGTCGTAGCGTAGTATTCAAATCTATATACTTTTTCAAAAAACTTTCTTGTCTAAAACAAAGTATTCTATGATTTTTTCTTAAAATTAGACCATTTTTAAGACATTCTTTTAAATGAACATAATTTATTTATTTAATCATTTATGCACAAACAAAGTGTACATCGGTGGACATAATGCCATATGGCATTCTCTACCTGTCAACCTTAAGGTGGTGAAGAGATGAAAGTGGTAGGTGCATTTTACTTTTAAGATGTAACTAATGTAAAATAATATACCTACATACATAATAGGGATAGAATACATACAAGATATATAGTTCTACAAATACGTACTTATACATATTTATACATAAATATACTTACATATACATAAAAATACAATATACTTACATAAATACTTATAATCTTGGATGAGAGTGATGTGCTGATTCCTTCAATCTCTCAAAAAGAAGCTCTCGAACTTTCATTCTGAATGTATAACGGTTTGTGGACAATCTGATTTCAGGAGGGGGTGTATTCCATAAGATAATAGACTGCACAACAAAAGAAGAGTTAACGAACCCAGTAGTGTGACTGGGGCAAGAAAGAAGAAGATTATGAGAAGATCGAAGATCTCTCTCATGATTATCAGATAGATATTGGAAGTGTGAGGTGAGATAAGTCGGAGGAGAAGGAGACTTGAGAATAGAGAAAAGAGTAGTAAGAGCACGCAAACACCGGCGCTGACGAATTGGTAGCCATTTAAGTTCGGAACGATAAGTAGAGACGTGGTCATACTTACGAAGATTGTAAATGAATCGAATGCAGTTATTGAGAAGTCGGTCGTACTTATTGAGATGTTCTGCATTCAGGTCATAATAGCACATATCACCATAGTCGATTATGGGAAATATTAAAGCCTGCACAAGCATTGTCTTGGTCCTGGAAGGGAAGAAATTCTTGAAACGGTATAGTGCTCTAAGAGTTCCGGTGACACTCTGACTAACATTACTCACCTGCGCTTGCCAATCGAGAGTGGAATCGATGTGCAGGCCTAGGTCTTTTACGGATGCACTGTACGGAATGACCAGACCATTAAACATTACGGGAGGTAGAGTTTTGACGTCTAATCTATGCATTAAGCGGCGACTGCCTACTATAATGGCCTGACACTTCGCTGGATTAACGTCTAAGCCAAATTTATTACACCAGTCCATCATTGACTCAAGGTCCCTATTTATGTCTGCAATGGCAACTGTCACATCGTCCACCCTCGCTTGGGAGTACAACTGCAAGTCGTCAGCATAAAGATGATACGAACATCGAAGATTAGGAGTTAAAAAGTTTATAAAAATAGAGAATAGTAAAGGAGAGAGAATGCCACCCTGAGGAACACCAGAGCAAATGTTTCACCACCTCGATGTAGTTACATCACTGCAAACAGACTGTTGGCGTTCCTGAAGATAACTTGAGAACCATTCCAGTGCATTAGGCGAGATCATGAGATGGGAGAGGATCGATAGAAGGATATCGTGACTGACGGTGTTGAAGGCGTTAGAGAAGTCGACCAAAGTCAGCACAGTGACCTTAGTGTCCTCCATGCCTGCCCTAACATCGCCAGTCACTTTAAGGAGAGCAGAAGTCGTGCTATGGCCAGGCCTGAACCCGGATTGCAATGGGCTAAGCAAGTTGTTTTGAAACACAAATTGAGACAACTGTTTATGTACACAGGCTTCGAGCACTTTCGAAAGGAAGGGCAGAATAGAGATTGGACGGAAATGGTTAGGAAGAGAAGGGTTCGTTATCTTAGGTAGTGGGATAACAAAGGCTTTACGCCACAGGGAGGGGAACGAGCCGCAGTCAATAGAAAAGTTTACAATATGGGATATAGGGAGGATGAGATGGTTGAGAATCGGGATGATCATGCGGCGGCTGATAGAATCAAACCCCACAGCGTTGGATTTAATGGATAGGATAATTTTCTTGACCTCGCCCAATGCAACTGGAGAAAAATTAAAAGCATCAATATTAGGACGGCGAAGCCCAGCAATGTAGTCAACAGTAAGACGCCTGGTTTGATGATCCAGTTGAGAAGTAGACGTGAAATAGTTGTTTAAGTCATCCAAACCAATCGTGATTTGAGGAGTTGTGTATTGCTGTTTGCCAATACTCAGGGTCCCAAGGAACTTCCAGATACTAGCGGAGGAAGAAGAATTGATATTGTTGAAAATATGGCGGCGTTTAGCGTTGCGAATCATCTGATTACACCGATTCCTTGCAGTTTTGTATAGACTCCAGTTCTCGTCAGACCGCTCCTTTTTGAACTTCCGAAAAGCTCTATCACGGCGTCTCATGGCCATTTGAATGCCCCTGGTAAGCCAGGGTGCGGGAGGGCGTTTCAGTTTAACTCTTCTGATAGGAGCATGTTGATCATAAAGACGTAGTAGCGTATCATTCAAAATTGAGACTTTTTCGTCTACGGTATTGGCTGCTAATAGAGAAGACCAATCAAGCAAAGCAGCATCTTCTTGCAGCTTGTCGTTATCCATACGCCCAAAACAACGCATGTGCAGAACCTTAGGATGGGGTTTAGGTGGTTTAAGGTGATAGGATAGGTAGATGAAGTCGTGATGGGAAAAGCTGGGAGCAAGATATTGGCCATGGGAATGTACCAAGGATGGGGCTGAGGTGATAATCAAGTCAAGCCAGGTGTCTACACCTTCAGTATTGTGGTGAGTGGGTTCGAGAGAAAGAGTGTGGACCGGCAGACTCGATTAATTTAAGGAGGTTTTGCGAGCGAGAGGAATTGATGGCTAGGTCAGTGTTGAAATCTCCCATGATAATATGGTGTGCATATTCCGACCCTAAAGATTCCAGAATCGATTCGAGACTGGAGAAGTAATTAACGGAGGGGGGACAATATACAACTCCTAGAACGGTTTTCGCCCCACTGACTGAAACCTCAAGGAAAAGAAACTCAGAAGAAGCAAAATTATTAGGCGGTGAAGATAAAAGGATTTTGTACGAGAGTGTAGAACGAAGATATATGGCTACACCACCACCTCTCCTATACAACCTATCATTGCGTATAAGAATGAATCCAGGGAGGAGGTAGTAAGTAGAAGGTAAATGAGGTTTCAGCCAGCTCTCTGAAATCAGAATGGCATGAACGTTAGCGTCACTGAACTTTAATACTTTGCGCATTAATGTGACAAACATTCAACATGTGCTTTGTAATTTCATTAAATGTTCGCTTGACAAAGTCACCAAGCGAATCAGTAGCAGAACAAAAGCTGTCGTTGATTGAAGAATTTGCGGAATCATCAGCGGAATGAAATGAATCATCATCTACATCCGAGAACATAAACTAATAAAATAATAATAAAAATATATACAATTAATAACAAAAATATATAAACTTAAATATAAATGTAATAATAATATAGCATAAATATAAAAGTGTACAAAGAAGTGCACACACTCTTATTAATAAAGCAATGCAGCATCACTGCACCACCTGCCAGCAGACACATACAAACAAAGAACAGAACAATATTTAGTAATTGGAAAAACAAAAATTATTTACTAATTTCCGAACGCATCTTTAAGTGTCACTTCACTCACTGTCAAGTTACGGATGACATTAAAAAGTTTTGTAAACAAAGCATTCAAACTAATTATGTTCAATATGAGGGTACGAGAAAAAGCGATGATTGAATAACTATGTTACCAGACAAAGTTAAAAGTAATGACAAAACAAATGAGTAATTATATACATATAAGAAGATTGGCGCGTAACATGGAATGATACATACATACATACTAATAAAGGAGACGAAAACAAGACTATTTACGCGACACGGTTTTGGTGTTGCCGGTTGCTTCAGGAACACTGGTGTTCGGAGCTCCACTTCCACTGCTTGCCGGTTTCGGGAACTTCTTGATGAGCCCGCAGAGGTCATCCTCGGCAACAAGCTTGTGGCGGCTTCCGTCTGATGCTTTAACTACAATGTAGCCGTCCTGAGTCCAGCAAGATCTCATGCCAAAGTGCTCCCGGACCTTCCCGAATACAGCCTGTCGCGTCCGGGTCAGGAACTCTTTTATCGAGGTGGTGGAACCCTTTAGGGAGGTCTTGGCACGCCAAACAGCAGACCTGACATCCACTCCGGTAAACCATACCAGTATTGGCCGCTTGCTGTTCTTTTTCGGTGCGCCAATTCTATAGCACCTTCCTATATGTGAGGCAGAGATGTCCTTCAGGCCAAGCTTATTTTGTATGATGTCAAGGATAGACTCTGGACAATTCTCTTTGTCGGCTTCTGGCACGCCTAAGAAAAGGAGTGACTTACGTCTGCGATGTGTCTCAACAGAATCTAGTTGCTTGTGGCATTCACTAATTTGCTGGCGTAGTACTCCAAGTATACTGAAGACAAGCTCCCGGAAAGTGCGGAATTCCTCAGCGACTCTTGCTACGGTGTCCTTGGCTGGGTTCCCACTGGCTAACTGAGCTTCGAGGGCTGCCATCCTACTTGCAAAGTTCACTTCCAGGCTTTTCTGTGCCGACTCGATATCTTGCAGCTGAGACATAGTGATATACAGATGTGGATGCTGTGTGTTGTATGTGCAGGTGTTATACTGGCAGGTGGCAAGTATTTTATCACTTACAGTTAAGTGTCATTAACACAACCCTGATTGTAACTGTACTTTAGTTATTGTTAAAACAAACTTTGATCACTTATTATGAATATTTACAAATTATTTAAATAAAATTTTACTTTTTAACTATGAAAAGATGTGTCAACTTTTTTGACGCCTACCGCCGAAAAACTCATATCATAATGAATGATGTAGTTATATTTATCATACAAATTTGCAATTAATTTTTGTGTTTTTCCTCCAATAGGTATGAATTTCTCAGGAGCAAAAGGCAAATCACTATGTGAATTATGTAAATGATCTGGATACTCTATATCTACTTCTAAAATATAGCCATAATCAACGTTATCTGAAATATCAAATAAATTGAAATTATTTATTTCGTTATGTGACATGAATTTAAATTCTGAAATTGGTAATTTTCGTGTCATTGCATTTCCATATAGATTATTACAGTCTAAATACATTAAATACGAGGATGGTTTGGAATTATCGAAATGAGGTAAATAAATGTTATTAGCTTTGGCGTATCGGTGAGAGCATTGAGCCAACCCTGCACGGATACCTTTTTCCAACATATTATACATTTCTAAATCATTAATTAATTCTAAGCGAACACCAGTGTAAAGAAGCATAGCATCCCAACTCAATCCAGGTGATGTTACGTAATACGCAGGATCGAGTTTATAATGCAACAAACAATTTTTTCTGAAATTTTCAAATACATCACATAATAATAGAACATCACACTTTAAATATAAGTCAGTATATTCACCAAGAGAATTTATGTTAAAGTATTTCCACACTGTTTGATCATGTTGATAATCATCATCAGATACATGTTTCAACTGTAAAGTGTTATAAAAATCATCCTTTGCAGGAAGTTGTTTTTCTTCGTATTTCTGCCATGAACAAATATATTCATAAGGATAAATACCTTTCTTTTGTAATAAATTGAATTGCTTTTTATCTGGGAAATACGATGATCGATGAATAAAATCACTTTCTGTTAAACTTTTACTCAGATTATCAAGACTTGAATTTAGAAATTGAAATGATTCTATAAATTTAATTTGAATTGATTTGTTTCCTTTTCCTGTATTTATTATTTTAGTTATGGTTAAATATTTTTCTTTAGTTTCTGCAATTATTTTTATTTCACCATCATATTTCGATAATTCTGTTATGAATATATGAGAGTCATACCCAGCCAAATTATGGAATATAATAGGTATAAATGAACACACTCTATACATTAAATTACAATGCGAATGTGCTGCACCTCTATACTCGCCTGTAATGTGGTCATGATCACAAACTTTATCATCAAATAATAAATCATTACATATATGACATAAAGTTGCTTTTAAATAACAATCAATTTGCTCGGTCGTGAGAGGTTTCATGGGTTTTTTTGTTATTAAAATATTATGAATTAACTTTGCCTCTTCTATTAATCTTTTAATGAATACTTCCACACAGTCAGATCCTCTGTATAATACAAATTTATTCAATCTGCTATCATGTGAGCAACACACATAAAATGCAAAACAAGATGGTTCATGTAATTTATTTTTAACTGTATTTTTATTATTCTCTTCCTCTTTATAGTTCAATAATATACTTTCAAAGTCAGCATATATAACAAAATTAATTTTTTGCTTTCGTTCATAATTTTTAAACTGTAAAATACTGTCTTTGTCAGGTAGTATAGTTAAAATTTTAGAGCAATTGTGGGAATGATACTTTGTTTTGGAAGTAAAAAATTGTAAACATGTTTCACATAAGTACATTGTACCTTTATGGCATGACACTTGTCGTCGTACTAGCCGCAAAAGGTTTTTTATCAAACAATAATGACCTGTATTTTTATTTTCAAAATATAACAAGTTAATGTGTTTATCTTTTTTATCACTCGTAATATAAAGAGGACCTGTTACTTTATCACGTTCATCCAATCCATATATATTAATACTTATCTCAGAATTATTTTTTCAAAAAGTTTAATATCTCTTGGAGAAGGAGGAAATGAAATACCTTGTAAATTAAATATTGAACTAAAATGTGGATAGGAGTTCGTCCTGCACACATTATTTATGGCTGGAAATAATGCAGCAACTATGCTCCATAAAAAACAGTATTCATCATTATTTTGTATATTCAAACAACTCTTTGTATTTTTAATAGCCTTGGGTAATTCCAAATAAGTACCACCCCGCATAGGGGAATACTTATTTATATTTATCTCTAAATGATTTATAGAAACAAATGACCAACCAGACTCACAATGCTCAAATTCGGTTAATTTTTTTTTAAATGTCTCTATTAAATTTAAATATATCTCATTAAAATCAGTACCATGGTATATAATTTCATATTTCGTATTAAATGATTTGAGTTGCTGCTCATTTAATTTAGGTAGTAAAAAATAAGCAAAAAGCTCAAAGTTAACTTTAATGCATATATTTCTTAATAAGGAAAACTTAATAATTTTAAAGATATCTTTTCGTTTGTCATTTAAGAACATCTCAGGCGTAAGGTACTCGTTTTCTGAATATGATGGATTTAAACGATAAGTCATAATTCTGTTTTTGAATGCTGTAGCAATAATATCAATATTTTTAAACCTTGACTTTATTAAACAATTCGATTTGTGGATATTCGTTCTCTTATGATGTCTGTATTTATGTTCGAGGATATAAATTTTACATTTCTCACAATAAATTGTCTTTGATAAATAATCACGCTCATCAACATTCATATTATATTCGGGGATATCAATTCGACATGTATCAGTATTATCAATAATGTTATCAGAACTTGCTGATGGGTCATCGCTGGGTTGTGTTACTGAAAACAAAAGAAATACGACAGATATCATACTAAATTGTTTAATTGATAATTTAATTATTCGATTACAATGTAAGTTATATTATCCACAAGAGTGCCTACCTACGAAATACAAATAATAAGGTTATAATTAGTACATAATTATTACTATGCTTAAAATAACAATAATAGGTAATTTAAATTATTGGTACGAGCCTATAAATGTTGGAGTGCAGTTCTTGAACTCCTTTCTAACGCTCGCTATATATGCGTTAGGGTGGCGCCAAGACTCTGAATCGTCATCAGTTTTGTCTTTGACCGTAATAATAGAGTGACGCCACCTATTTACGGGTTGGACTCGCTCTATCTCGTCACATTTATAAATTTTCAGTTCTACATAGAACGCACCTTTCTTCTCCTCGTTAATTTGGCGAGAGAAGCCGTTCGCCAATCTCCTCGTAATATACGAGTAAATCGGTGGAGGCTTCTTGTCAGCCACCACTTGAAGGTCGTCGTCGTCGCTGTCGTCTCCGAACAAGTCACGAGCTGTTGACTTGGTCACAGGAGTGATGGGATGAATGGTGGGCTTATTTTTCTTGCTCGTGGACGGCTGCGACGCACAGCTTGATGTTGGGTTGCGCTTTTTATTTTCTTTTGGCTTGGCCTTCATCTGCACCTCGTCGGACGACTCGTCCTCGGAGGGGAAAAGATGCTCAGCGGTGTGCTTAGACCTGAAAATTAATAGTACAAAGAATTAGTAAGCAGTCAAACTACATCTTTTTCAATTAGTAAACAGTTAATTGTGTCATCAGATAAGTGAATGAAAGAAATGCTTGAATGATTGAATAGTAAGAAAAATATCAATAATAATTTTTATTAATGTAATTCATTATTAATGTGTTGAATGAAGTTAGAGCGAATGGCATACTCTAAGGCCCTTCTCTCACGAAGCTATTCAAATGCTACGGGACTGAGATGCAAACCATGATCTAATACTAGTATGCTACTCTTTACCGCACACGGTGCTGCGCAAATGAGACTATATTTTATAATTTGAAGAACAACATTCGTACGACGATATCTAGTGACTCTAGCGATGAAGACAATTTTATTCTGTATTTATATTACAAGAATTAAACGAAAATATAAAAGAAGATTCTGGGTGCACCCGTATAACGAAAAAATATCAATTGTAGGGCATTTGTCGAGGGACGAGTAGTCATTTTTATAGAATGTCAATAGAATCATATTATTATTTGAATCTTTATCTGAGAAATTATCTTGCCAACTATCTAAATAATAATCCCACTGCTTCGTTTCCTTGGCAATAAAATTATTGTGTATAAATTTAATGTATATACCTATCATCATATGAGCCAAACGACATCCATTGCTGGACATAGACCTCCCCCAAGGTTCTCCACACAGACCGGTCTGTGTATACTTATAAATGACCTGTTATATTATTTTTTCTAAATTTCAATCCACGCCTTTTATGTAACATCTTTTCTTACGTACTCTGGCAGCTTATAATTATACAAAAATGGAAAATTTTCTACCTCCTGTACAAAAATAATATTAAAAGTTTGTTCCGCCGCCATTTTGTAATGCGACGCATATACTACTCGGGTAGCGTGCGACCAGCAAGACGGTAGCGTGCGACTGACATCAAACGCGTCGTCAAAGCGTCTCGTCGTGTGCGAAATTAGCTGAATATGTATGGCGGCTACTCACAAGCGACGCGTAGGATACGGGTACAAAATACAAATCGTTTGAGAGTCGCTTCGTGAGAGAAGGGCCTAACACAACGGAATAATTAGGCAAGAAATGTAATAATAGGGACCAGTATATTAAATAAAAAGTTATTATATAATAGAAGAAGATTAAGTCATTATTGAAAAGTGAATACTTACATTATGGTAGAATTAGGTAGGTAGTAGAGGTAGTTTCAAGTTCAGATGTGACTGCTTCTAGATGAAGATTTGTTGTGATTCAGCTTCGGCAGCTGCCCTCTTAAATAGTTGTAAATCCTCACTATAGAATCCCATTTAAGGAATAAGGAGTACATAGATAAAACGCTTCGTCAACTCTATCACCAAATATGAAAATAGATTATGTTGCATAAAATCACTTAGTAACATATTTGAGATCATATAATTTCTACTTTATGTGCAAGATACAAAATAACATTCAATTACAGCGTATTATGTTTTATTTGTATTAAAAAAGCAATCACATACTATAATTGCACCTGGATTTGTCTCCTCTTAAATGAGATTTATTTTTGATCATTAACTAAATATTAGATTTTGTTCGCGCATCTTGAAAAAAACTAAACTTTTACATTATATACAATTCAGTTTGATTATGTAGGTAAGTACATGTAATTATGTGATATGTAGTGTTTGTTTTTACCAACAATTGTATAGAAGATAAACCGGTATACTCGTAGTAGATATTTAACGCAGGTGAAGTCGCAGGTGAAAACTAGCTTTAAAAGACCGATATATTTCTCATACCAAGTATAGAATAGAATAATGACATACAAACATACACACATAAAGGTTCTCCTTTTTTAATCTGCGTAGATACAAAAGAGTATTTTATGTGGACTATGCATTGTACACGTCCGTGCACTAAGTGCATGGATGATTTGAGTTGTGCCTCCGTGGTACGACGAGAACAAGTGTAAAATGGCAGCCGGAACGCATAATTCGTATGTTTCACGCCGGTTGCTTTGCCGGTTTCGGTAAGTCAGTGTTGTCTTTAATATTAGGAATGCAAGCTGAGGCGGTATGGTGCCGTATTGTCTCGAATATAGAATTACATTGTCACGTTTGAAGTAAAGATAATTTCGTAACCAATTTGAACTTTATGTCTTTAGAAGAGATTTAAAAAAAAATCTATATAAAGGATAAAATATGAGGGGAAAAATAAATATAAATTAGTTGAATTATAACAGCGAGTGAGAGCAAGCAGCCTATCAATATGTCGGTGAGTAATATTTTATTTTATTTATAATTATTGTGTTGCAATTTTTCGTAATGTTCGCACCGTGATTAAATCATGTTTCACACAGCATTATGGTTACCGAGCTATTGAATATTCAATTCAATAACTGAAAAAAAAAACAAATACTTGCACAAACACTTTTTCAATTCATTTATTTAATTTTATACTTACATAAAATGCGGATGGAATGGCCATCATTCCTGTAAATGAGCTGTAGAGAATAGTTTTTGAGTAAGTTATAGTCAAAATAAGTACAAGCAGTTCGATTCCTAGTTGAATCGGTGTTAAATTTATTTCTACCTTTATTTATTCATTCATACACACACCACTCATACCAATCCGAAGGGCCAAGCAGAGGTGTGATACTACATGCACATTTCGCCATTCTATGAATTCTTAAGTGCCACGTAATAGGAGGGGCACGCCTAGTGCCATCATCGGGCACATATCCAGACTTCGAGCTGCTACTAAGAATTAGGAAATCTCAGTAAACACTTTGCCGATCCGGGAATCGAACCTGGGACCTCTCGATCAGCAGACGCATACGCTATTCATTGGACATTGGGCAGCCAGTATTTTACATAACTCCATTTTGTACTGTTTTGTGTTGGAAAATATTTTAACAGGACTCATGTTATTTTCAGGACACAGAAGAACTATTCAATTTTATACCTACCCGTGGATCAACCATCAGTTCAACATCATCAGCGACCTGGCCAAAAAACTCTCGGTCTTACTCGCAAGAGATCGAAAACAGAACAAATTATTTTTCAATACATTAAGAAACCGGTCACGCGAGGGACAAAAATAATAAAGATTGAAATCTACGATGCGGACAGTTTCCTAAATTCCCAACAACAGATATGTAACTGTGAAGCTGATGTGTGCGTTCAGCACGTCGTCAAAACTATATTATTTGATGATATATATTCAAGTACAAGAGAATTAATTGCCAAGATTCAAGAGGATATCGAGCCAAAAACATAGGTTTAATAAAATTATACACTACACCGCATAGTATGTAGGTACACACTTACTTAATATCCACTAAGACATATAAAATTTTCGTAAAGATAGGTATGTAATTCATAAGCGAATGTATTTTACTAAAATATTTCAACTAGGTAGGCACTTTGTAAATGATGTAATTCAAATAATTCTTATGTGATTAAATGAAAATTATATAATTATAATCAAATAATGTATGATATTAATAATTAATGATGATAGTTTATTTCATTGCTTGATTGTTTTATGAGTATTTAATAAAAATAATGAAACGATATTTAGTTTTATTTCTACAATTTAGCACAATTTAAACACCCATTGTTTTATACGAGTATATAAGGCAGCGGTCGACAGCGATGAGCACGCATTCCATTCTCATTAGGTCACAAAGTTGAATCGATTACATATCAACATGACATCTTAGTGATTAGATCATATAACGAATACTTACTTGAACGAATAAGCATTGCCTTATTGAGAATAAGTATTTTTCTGAATGATTAAAAAAATTATTGAGTAAGTAATTATAATAATTAATGAGATTACTTATAATATTGACTAATAACCCAGTTCACATCAAGTGTGATTCATATGCGAATATTTACGGGTAAATCGATTTAATGATGACTGCCTCCATGGTCCTGTGGATAGCGAATGCGACCGTTGATCGGGAGGTCTCGGGTTCGATTCCTGGGTCGGGCAAAAGAAAGAAGACTAGAATAGCTGAATGATTGAATTGGTGACAAAAAAATGGTTTTATAATTCAAGTGTGGAATTCGGGTTTCTGGATCTGTGATCCAGAAACCCCAATTCTACACTACTGACGTGCTCTGATTCTCTGGGGCCAATAACTCATGAATATCAGCTATAGATTCATCGGATTCCGAAAAAGTCAGATTTTCCGTAATAAAATTTTCAAAATTTTGACAAGTTACATTGATTCGGGGTCGTTTATTTGGCCTCGAACTTTCGGTAACAGACAAGCGATCATCAGATGACATTTTAATGCCTTTTTAGCCCTAAAACAAAAATTAAAAGTTACATTAACACTGACGTTGGGTCTCACAGACCTTATGGAGTCAATATTTACCTGTTAGAGATGCACCGCACGTCCATTCACTCCCGCCGCGCGCGCGTCACTGCGTTCTAGGAAGGTACCGGGAGGGGCAAGTTTGTGCGCGAACGCAATGAAAAGTTATAGCTAATTTAAGCAAGTGCTTATTTTGTATGATGTATACAATTCGCGAAAGTTAAAAATGGTTTACGATTCTATCGCAATATACACGTAAACCCAGGCCAGCCCAATAATTTGTAATTTAGCTTATTGATTCAATAAAATCATTACGTCACCGTCCAATCTATATAGAAAACATTGTATCTATTTATACTCCTGTTTAACTTGTATTAAGACCCTTAAAAACTCTCGGGTGGTCGCTCCACTGCCTCCGTCAGCCATCTGACGACAAACTTAGTAACACCATAATCCCCCTCATAATAGTTATCGAGTTTGTCCGAGTTCACAACAAAAAGTTACGCCGCAGTAGTTGTTGCGATGATTTCGCCAAATACTAAAGTGTTTAGCTAGGAACTTTGATTAAGTGTATTTACTGATGGAGTTTCGTTTAGAGTCCCGCTTTTATTAGTTGTTGTATTTGCTTCTATGTATCAAGGGTTAGGTTAAGACAATTTGGCACATTTTATGCTATGTTAGCTAACCGCTTGACCGCTAGCGCCAATTCGCCGAATTTCCTCGACAGCTCACGTTCTAAACAAAGTGTCGCGCCGCCGCTCGCCAGATGGGCGCGCTAACATAAACATTTATTGTTGATAAGTCGGTAACATGAGTAAGTTGAAGTCATGTTTTTCTTCAACCTTATAAATGACTCGTTCAAGTCGTATGAATTCTTTTTTGATATTTAGTTTCTAATTTGTCATACTTAGCAGCGAACATTGACTATCGTTGAAAAAAACACTTTGTGTATTTTAAACAGGATTATTTTAAAAAGTAAATCGATGACATACATATTTTATGAGTTTTCACTGTAGAGGGATTCTATCTACACCGAATTAAATAAAAAAAACATGTATCATAGTATAAAAATATTTAATTACACGCATACGATTAGCACGTAATCACGGAGCGCGCGAAACAAAGAGTGGCATTTGACATTATTTTTTCGTTCCGGGTTAACGATTTTAAGACTTGCTTCGTATTTTTAGCATGAAGAAATGTTCAATGATTTGAAAAGAACAGAGAAAATAGATTTAAAACATTACGTAATAGAAAGAAACAGTAAATTCAGACCAAGTATAGCGCTGTAACCAAAAAGTGAAAATAGTCACTTGTGCGCGGTCTACGGAATTTCGAAAAAGGGAGAATAGTCACTTGTGCGCGGTCAAGCGGCTAAATAATTAAGTATAGAAGTTTTAAGGGGTGTTGTCCTGTATATATTAGTGTCATCATCATCAGCCGAAAGATGTCTATTGCTGGACATAGGCCTGGATATATTAGTGTAGTAACGGAATAAGCCTACCAAACGTCACTACTCTATTTTCCATTTCCGTAGGTATCGTAAGAGGAAAATACACGAATAAAACTATATTTGGGAGAGCCATACTAACCCGTCTAGCCAGGCATGTTATTATAGTGAGCCAGATTCTTCTATTGACTCACAATGCTCAGGTGACGTAAATTAGAAGAGGTTGCAGTCCACAGTGGACATCAGAAGGTTGTGTTTTTATAATTATATAGTAGTAAAGGTTTCAGATTGCCATAATACAGACTTTACGTAGGGATCTTATATGATCATATTGTTACTATCTTTTGTTTCTTCACAACATGCACCATGCGTTCCTAAACATTTTTTGTCGGTGTTGCATTGCCGCGCACCCTATCTCCCGCGACCAAATGGGGGCTCACCATTGTTACGTCGCGGTGGGGCCGCAGAGGAAGAGGACATGCGGTGTTGTCAGGTTGCCGTCCTTCCTATCCTCTGCGGCCGCTGGGTGTTTTGGCGGCGGAGCCCAACACCTTCATCCACCGCCAAGGAGGTTGTGGCCTTCAGGCTATCCGCCGGGGTGTCAGGGTAGAATACTAACGCGACCCCATGGCGCCCCCAAAATGTAATGCCTTGAAGTATTCGCTGTTCAGTATGTTTAGTGGGTATTACGGTCTTGCACTCCAGCCGTCGAGTCCCACATACGTGCGTTAATGCATTTCCAAAGCGGAAAAATAAAATATATTTTAGATCGACTGGAAATACCGTTTAGTTTTGACTTAAGCATTTCATATGAATTTCAATTTTATACCCCTAGGGGTTCATGAAGAAAGGGGTAGCACCTTTAAAATTATTAAAAATATTTTAATTTTATTTTTAATAAATTTTTAAGCAATTTTTCCTTTATGTGAAGAAATAAAAGATTTTTATTTCTTTCGGTAAATTATTAAATATTTTTACCCCGGCATGAAGAATAATTCGTTTCCCGTATTCTCTTCTATGTAGATATTGAGTGATTTTATTTGTATTTCTTAGACTATGAGTAAAAGACCTTATAGTTAAATAAACATAACTACGTTAAAAAAACCGACTTCAAAATCTAAAAAGTAAAAAATAATAAAGATTTAATATTAATTAAATACATATTATTTATACTTATGTGCTATTTACTAATAGGCTTGAAGTCGGTGCCAAGCCTTAAAACTCCGTCAAGTCTTTTCGTCCTCCCTACCGCAAAGCCTTAAGAGAAAGATCTTCATCGAGTGCGTCCTACCCGTAATGACTTACGGTGCCAAGATGTGGCACTGGCGGTGCGACTAGTCCACCAATTTAAGGTTGCTCAGCGAGCTATGGAGAGGGCTCTGCTCGGAGTTTCCGAAGGATCGAATTCGTAAGAAAGTTATCCGACGGAGAATCAAGGTAATCGACATAGCTCAAAGAATTAGCAAGCTGAAGTGGCAGTGGGCTGGTCACATTTGTCGCAGAACCGATAACCGTTGGAGTAGTCGTGTTCTAGAGTGGAGACCGCGATTTGGCAAACGTAGTGTAGGACGCCCTTCGGCTAGGTGGAATGACGATATACGCAAAGTGGCTGGCAGCGGCTGGACACAAAGAGCCGAAAATCGGGCTCAGTGGCGTGCCATTGGAGAGGCCTATATCCAGCAGTGGATGGCAGGCTGATGATTATGATCATGAATTTGCTCGTATTGATTTAAGTGATTAAAATATCATTATTTGTTTAAGGCTTGGCACCGACTTCAAACCTATTAGTAAATAGCACATAAGTATAAATAATAGGTATTTTGTTCAAGGTTTTAAGGTTCACTTTGCTATTGACTGGAGTGGTGTTATTGTTGAATAGAAAAACGAACGTCCTCTCTGCGTAATATGTTTATTGAGACTGGTTTATTGTAAATCGTTCACATCTTTATATAATGCTTTAATGAATTGGACATACCGCCCACCAAAAACAACAGTTTTTAAATTATTCCGAATCCAAAGTTCCAATTTACAATATAGTTGTATTATAAATATTAATTTACCTATTAACAAATCTTCAGTGGACTGTAACAATACAAGTATCGAATGAATTAACTATGTAGGCATCATTATTGTAACAACAACAATAGATGTATATGACAATCACTGCACGTGAAAAATACAACTGTAATAATATTCATAATTATGTTAACAATCAAAATATACATTAATCCTATCACCTAACCGCCCACCGTTCTCAACTATCTTTTGCTTCTTTCGGCAGTGGTATTAATTTGTACAAAGGTCGCTTTAACTGATTGTTGCCTGCAGTCTGAACAGTGACCACTCTTACCATACCGTCTGCACCGGGATGCAATTGTATGACCCTGCCAAGTAACCATTTTGTTGGAGGCAAATTTTCTTCCTTGACGATCAGTATGTCTCCAATGTTAGGCGATGGGACTTTAGTTTGCCATTTATATCTCTGTTGTAATGTATGGAGATATTCGGACTGCCATCGCGACCAGAAATCTTGTGTCAATCGTTGAATGAATTGCCATCTTGTTAATAGACTGATCTTATTGTCTTCGTAACTAATATCCGGAACTCCAATCAGTGGTTCTCCTATTAAAAAATGACCGGGTGTTAGCGGCGTTTCGGTACTGTTTTCGATTTGACACAAAGGACGGGAATTGAGCATTGCCTCAACCTGTGACAAAAGGGTGGCCATTTCTTCATATGTCAGCTTGGTGTCTTTGTTTATGCGGGCTAAGTGTCGTTTCGCCGACTGAATTCCTGCTTCCCATAAACCACCACAGGTTGGCATCTTTGGTGGTATAAAATGCCACGTTGTGCCATCATTTGCTAATAGCGCCGCTGCTTCTTTAGCCACATTGTCCTTGCCTGCCTGAAACATCTCTCGCAGTTCTTTAGCAGCACCAACAAAATTAGTCCCGTTGTCGCTCCATAAATGTGAACACTGGCCTCTTCTTGCGACAAATCTGCGAAACGCTGCAATAAATCCTTGTGTGGTTAGATCTGTAACCGCTTCCAAATGAATGGCTCGTGTGACCATACACACAAACAAGCATATATACCCTTTAGTCGCATGGTAACCACGATCTTTAGAAGTTCGTAAAAATATGGGTCCAGCGTAATCCACCCCGCTGTTCTTAAATGCTCGGTTTTGAGTTACTCGAACAGCTGGTAACTGGCCCATGAATTGATGGCTAGCTTTGGCCTTATCGACAATACATGTCTTGCAGTTATGAACACACTTCCTTACAGCCAATTTTAAACCGATAATCCAATACTTGTTTCTCAAAATTGCCATCATGACTTGAATGCCACCATGTAGCGTACGTATGTGCGCTTCATAAACTAACAATTTAGTTATATGCTGGTTTGCAGGTATAATCAGAGGATGTTTAGTGTCATCTGGTATAGATGCATTTTGCAATCGACCTCCAACCCGCATTAAGCCATTCTCGTCTAGAAATGGAGAGAGTGTAATAAGAGAACTCTTCTTTTTTACTCTTCCACCTTTTCTTAATTCTTCAATCTCTCTTTGGTAAATTAAATTTTGATAATATCTTATACATTCTTCTAATATATTGTTTAGTTCTGACACTGTTAAATAAGTTTCCTTTCTCTCTAATTTGTTTCTTCTTACGAATCTTTTACAATATGCCAAAACTCTTTTCATCTTTGAGATAGACGAAAATCTCTCCCAGATAGGTTTTTCCTCTAAAGTAACATGACAAGTTGTCTTAAGCTCTAGTGTAGTCTCTGGATAATCATATCTAGCCATTTCTATAGTCTGTTCCTTTAACCAGTCAGGACCAGTCCACCATAACTCATGTGATGCTAATTCCCTTGCCTTGATTCCTCGTGTTGCAATATCAGCAGGATTGTCAGCGGATTGAACATGATTCCACGCCTCTTTGTCTAATATTCGTGTTATGTCTGCTACTCTATTCGCAACAAAGGTACGCCACCGATTAGGCGATGATTGTAGCCAAGACAGGACAACAGTAGAATCAGTCCATAAGTAGATGTTGGTTTTAGGTATCTTCAAAACATCTACTATATCAGCTATCAATTCGGCCAATAAGGCTGCTGCGCATAGTTCTAGTCTTGGCACTGAGAGTTGTTTTAATGGGGCAACTTTAGATCGAGACGCAATCATCGTGACATGGACTCTGCCATCATCAATCACTCTGAGGTATGTAACAGCTGCATATGCTTGAGTGGACGCATCTGCAAAGCCATGTAGTTCTGTTATCCTGAAATTAGCCGGTGTTGTTCTAAACCATCGTGGTAATGTAAGGTTTTGCAAATGTATTAGCTCACTTCTATAGCTCAACCAGTCTTGTTTTACATCAGCCGGCAGTTCATCATCCCAATCTAAAGTAAGTAACCACAACTTCTGAATCAAAATCTTAGCCATTATAATCACTGGTGATAGCCAACCAAAAGGATCAAATAGACGGGCAACGTCAGAAAGAACAGATCTTTTTGTTATCGGGCTCCTGAGTTCAGGTAAGTGCACAGTAAATTTAAATATGTCGTCTTTTCTATCCCATGTTAGACCAAGAATCTTTACAATCTGATCTAGTTTTATAACCATGCTGTCCTTTGTACATTGATTTCCTTCTTGTAGATTTTTCAAAACTTCTTCAGAATTACTAGACCATTTTTGCATTTGAAACCCTCCTCTTCTTAATATTGTTCTAATTTCTTTACACATTTTTATTGTCTTCTCTGTGTTTTCATGTCCCAGCATCAGATCGTCCATAAAGAAAGAATTCTTGATAAGCGGTGCTGTTTCAGGAAAATGCAAAGCCTCGTCATCAGCTAACTGGCTCAAAGTGCGTACAGCCAAGTATGGTGCTGCCGCCGTTCCAAAAGTAACAGTAGTTAACTTGTAAGTTTGTAATTCCTCTTCAGGGTTGTCACGCCAGACTATACCTTGAAGGCTCATGTGCTCTTCTGTCATTTTGATCATTCTGTACATCTTAACGATGTCTCCAACCACACATATCTTATGGGTACGCCAAGAGATGATTAGGCTGCGAATATCGGGCTGTAAAGTGGGTCCAACCATCATAGCTTCATTAAGAGAATGTCCATTAGAACCCTTCGCAGATGCATCGTAAACTACACGAACCTTAGAGGTTTCTTTGTCATCACGAATAACAGCGTGATGAGGAAGAAATATCGAATGTTTGTCTTCAGTTGATTTTACCATGTGACCCATGTTTATGTACTCGTGAATGACCTTTGTGTATTCTGTCTTTAACTTTGATGATTTTGTGAATTTTCTTTCTAATTGTTTAAATCTATTTATTGCTGTTTGTTTTGTGTCTCCACATAACTTCACTGTCTCTTCAATATTCTGTTTTAGAGGTAAGTGTACTGTATATCTTCCATTGATTCTTTTAGTTGTGTTTCTATATATTTGTTCACATTGTTCTTCTTCCTGTGTGAGTACACTCCTTTTCTTGTATAAGTTCGTCTCGATTTCCCAGAACTTCTTTAACATATTGTTGTCATCTGACACCATGCTCGTAATGTGTAGTGTAGTAATGTTGTGTTTGTCTTTAATTGATTTGTCTTCGCTTTGACCTGAAAGTATCCAACCCAATGTTGTCTTCTGAGCTACTATGCCATCTGACAATCTCATCAAACCGACTTCTATTATTTTACAAAAAATGTCTGAGCCGAGCAAAATATCTATTTTACCCGGTTTGTTAAACATTGGGTCTGCCAGTAATAAAGTTTGGAGTTCGGGCGACTTCATTACGACGTATTTTGAAGGTAATGTTGTAGACACCGATTTTAATACGTAAGCTTTCACGTGAATAAACTTCTCCCTTTCATGGCGCGATGTTATAGTCAGGTCAACTACATGTTTGATGGGTATCATATTTGCCTCTCCAACCCCTGAGACTGCACCATTTATTCTCTCCTTCGTCAGTCCTAAGAGTTCAACTACTCTAGAAGACACGAATGAAGCCTCTGAGCCTTGGTCGATCAATGCACGAAGTAGATGTGTGTTACCGTCGCTTGAAATGACATTTACTTGTGCTGTAGCCAACAACACTTGACGACCAGGTTGTTTCTTGAAGTAGTGCGCGCTCGTAACCCTTTGTTCTGGTTGTTCTTGTTGTTTATCACTCTCCGGTGTTGCTTCCTTAGCTTGGTGTAAAAGAGAATGATGCTTCCTATTGCAAACTCGGCACGTTTTCCTTTGTTTACAGTTATAAACATTGTGATTCGGTACTAGGCAATTGTAGCAAAGATGATTATTTTTTACGAATTCACGTCGCAGTTGCACTGATTGTTTTGCAAACTCTTTGCAGTTAAATATATAATGTTCACCCTTGCAGTATGTACATGACAGCGAAGAATTGACATTGGTGTGCGCAGATTGTAATATACCGTTTGCATTATCCTTTGCTGTGACGTGATATGTTTTGTGATGTTGTGTCTTCTCTCTTGTAACTGTAGAAGCCATGGGGGCTATGAGTTCGAGCGTACGGAACTTAGACTCGAGAAACTTTTTAAACTCCTCCCACGTAGATAACTCGTCGCTATTGTCCTTATAAGCTTGCTCCTCCCAACATTTCAATGTCTCTGAGTCCAGTTTCTGCCCAACCAGAAAAACGATTACAGGATCCCAAGAGTCAGTGCATATTTTCAAATTACGTAGGTTGTTGATACATTCAACCGTGGTATCTAGCAAAGCTTTTATTTGACTAGCCGATGGATTGGTTATCTTTTTTTTGACTAAACAATCTTTTGAGGATAGATGACACAATCATTTTTTTGTTGCCGAACCGTCCCTTAAGTAACTCCCAAGCTTGTGCATAATTGTTTTCCGTTATTTGGATGTGACGCAATAACATTTCAGCTTCGCCGGAAACGCTTGTCTTTAAATAATGAAGTTTCTGTACATCGCTAATGGAAGTATTGTGGACAAGAGCTGTAAATAAATCTTGGTATGTGGGCCATTCATCATATCTCCCTGAGAAAGTTGGTAATTGTATTCTTGGTAGTTTCGCGAACGGTAGCTGGTCATTTTGTGATAAATTAGACGTATTAGAAGTTTCCGCTATTCTCTGTTTTGACTGCATGCTTGATAACAGATCGGATAAATCTGCATGTAAACAGAGATACATTTCTTCATACGTGTAAAATTCTTCATTGAGAAAGTAAGGCAACACGCCGCGCTGCTCACGTGGAGTAATCTTCATAAGATTGTTATTAGTTTGCTTGAACGAATCCCAATACTCGTCAATACATTTTATTCTCGCCTTAATATAACCTTCCGTCAGTCGGTGTTTCGGGCACTTTTTCATGTTAACTTGCGCTTTTTGTAACATACCAGCCGCATCTTCTAACGCCGATAAATATTTTGCCTGTTCCGGAGTAGGTGACGTCATTTTGCAACCAAAAAATGTCCAAATTCCACAGAAACACGTTCACTTCAATGTCTTATAATCAGTTTTTATGCACAAAGTCTTTATTATGTTATAAAATGTATTCACTAACTCACTTGTAAACAAGTTTGCATTCAATAAAAAGGTATCTATTGTTTTCGCGCGACCGAGTCCGCCGGCCACTCCAATCAATGATCCGGTTCGTTTAGACCATATGTTCAAGGTTTTAAGGTTCACTTTGCTATTGACTGGAGTGGTGTTATTGTTGAATAGAAAAACGAACGTCCTCTCTGCGTAATATGTTTATTGAGACTGGTTTATTGTAAATCGTTCACATCTTTATATAATGCTTTAATGAATTGGACATATTTAATTAATATTAAATCTTAATTAAACAGTACGGCTTCGCTTCTATATCATTCTTTATCCATTTTTTCGAAATAATAATTAAATGAACATCACATTTTATCGAGTTAAGAATACATTCCAACTCTTCAAACTTCCTCTGTTTGCATATACTGCGTACGTTAGCATAAAAGAAGCGTAATGACGAAGCGGCAAATGTAGGTAAGTCTCCATAGTTATACGGTATAGAATGGGTATGAGTAATAATGTCTTCTATGCCGGTTGACTGTTGGTTATCGGAGACTTTGAGTTTTTTATAATTTTCGGGGCATCTTTAATGTATTTTATAATCAAGTTCGTTTCCCCATTACTTTCGCGTTTAGATAATTCATCTTTGAGACCCTGCATATACTTTCGCTGCGCCGGTGTCTGACCAGAATGTAAGCGTACATTACTTTTATTTCCCGACTGTTTTCGTAACAAGTATTTCACTGTATCGACAGAATCAAAACATACCTTAAGCATTCGGTGTTTACCTGTTGAGTATCGTCCAAGTCTCATGACCCTAGTTGGTATCGGACATTCACTAAACAACATTTTAAAATGTTTCATAACTTCGTTCTGATCATATTCACGCCGTTTTTCTACTTGGTCGCAATCCATTTCCAATATACCCGCGACTATAATGTTTTTCTGTCTTACCGATCTTTCTTGTAGCTCGAGGAAGGTATCTTCGTAACTGAGAAAAGGCGATTTCTGTACGGGCTCACTAATCTCAATCTGGGATGGGCTAAGTAATGATTCAGTTTTTAATTTCTGCAGGTCTGATTCAAGCTTGTTGATTTGATTTATTTATTTATTTAAACTTCCTGCAATACAATTTGCACAAGGCGGACTTAATGCCAAAGGCATTTTCTACCAGTCAACCTTAGGGTGATGCAGAGATGATAGTGGTAGGTGTGCTTTAGAGACTAAAAACAAGAGAACTAAATATAACAGTAGAATAATGGTAATACATATTTGCGAATAGAAACTCCTTATACATACATACATATAACATACATACATATGAATAAATCATCATATCAGCCAAGCGACGTCCACTGCTGGACATAGGCCTCCCCCAAGGTTCTCCACACAGACCGGTCTTGAGCCGCCCGCATCCAACCGCCTCCCGCGATCTTGACGAGATTGTCGGTCCACCTTGCGGGGGGCCTACCTCTGCTGCGTCGTCCGGTACGAAGCCGCCACTCCAGAACCTTTCTGCCCCAACGGCCATCGGTTCTTCGAGCTATGTGCCCTGCCCACTGCCACTTCAGCTTGGCTATCCGGAGAGCTATGTCGGCGACTTTGGTTCCACTGCGGATCTCCTCATTTCTGATTCGATCTCGCAGGGAAACTCCAAGCATAGCTCTCTCCATCGCCCTCTGAGTGACCTTGAGCCTTCTGATAAGGCCCATAGTGAGCGACCACGTCTCTGATTCGTAAGTCATCACTGGCAACACACACTGGTCAAAGACTTTCATCTTGAGACACTGCGGGATATCGGACGAGAAGATATGTCGTAGCTTCCCGAACGCTGCCCAACCGAGTTGGATTCGACGATTGACCTCATTCTCGAAGTTGGACCTACCTAATTGGACTACTTGTCCTAGGTAGATATACTTGTCGACAACTTCGAGCGTAGAGTTCCCAACTTGAATAGGAGCAGGTACAACATGGACGTTCGACATGATTTTCGTCTTGTCCATGTTCATCTTAAGACCTACTTGTTGGGAGACTCTACAGAGGCCATCGAGCATTGTACCTAGGTCTTCCATGGTCTCAGCCATGACTACGATATCGTCTGCGAATCGAAGGTGAGTGATGTACTCGCCGTTGATGTTGATGCCGAGTCCATTCCAGTCCAGAAGCTTGAAAACATCCTCCAGCGCAGTGGTAAACAGTTTCGGGGATATGATATCCCCCTGTCTCACTCATCGCTGGAGTTGAATAGGTTTCGAACTCTGGTCCTGGAGGCGGAATGACATAGTGGCGTTTTCATACAAACACTTCAGCACTTCGATATATCGGTAGTCAATCCGGCACCGTTGGAGAGATTGTAGCACCGCCCAGGTTTCGATCGAATCGAAGGCTTTCTCATAGTCCACAAACGCCAAGCATAGGGGCTGGTTATACTCCTCGGACTTCTGTATAACCTGCCGCAGCATATGTATGTGGTCTATGGTACTATAGCCTTTACGGAAACCGGCTTGTTCGGGAGGCTGGAAGTCGTCTTATATACATGTTAAAAAAAAAAAAATATATATATATATATATATATATACATGTATAAAATATAACATATATAAATATATATTATAACCATATTCATTACATACACATGAATATTACAATAATGAAATCTGCTAAAACATAGGTAATAAATGAGTACTGCTACTGAGAAGTTACCGACTGTTCACGATATAACTGGATATAGAAAGAAGAATGAACTAGATTAGAAGTATGGGATGGACAAAGAAGTAGAAGATTATTAGATGATCGTAAGTTCTTAACATGGTTATAGCAAAGATATTGAAAATAAGGCATTAGATAAGATGGGGCATTAGCGGAGTGGAGAAGTGAGTATAATGTAGTCAGCGTACGCAAATTTCGTCGCTGACGTATTGGTAATCATTTTAATTCACTACGGAATTTCGAGACATGATCGAACTTACGAAGATTGAAAACGAACCGAATGCAATAATTGAGAAATCGGTCAAGTTTATTGAGCAGATCTGCATTCAGGTCGAGATAACACACATCACCATAGTCAATTATGGGGAAGATTAAGGTTTGCACAAGCATTTTCTTAGTTTTTGAAGGGAGAAAGTTCTTCAGGCGATAAAGAGAACGAAGAATCCTGAAAACTTTCTGGCTAACTACTGCAATTTGAGTCCGCCAATCAAGGGTAGCATCTATGTGCAGATCAAGATTTTTTATAGTTGTGGTAAAAGGTATTACACATCCATTGAAAATGACAGACTCGTGTGGTCGATTTTAGCAATCATATGTGAGCTTCCTACAACAATAGCCTGGCATTTGGATGGATTCACGCAAAGACCGAATCGATCAGACCACACCTTTATCGCTTGTAAGTCAAAGTTAACTTTGCCAATTGCATCTGACAGCTTCTCTACCCGTGCCTGAGAGTAAAGCTGCAAGTCATCAGCATACAGGTGATACGCACACTGAAGTTCACGAGTTATGAGATTGATAAACAATGAAAATAGAAGTGGAGAGAGGATTCCGCCTTGTGGAACCCCAGCAGTCAGATCACACCAATTCGACGATGTTTCATCAGTGCGTACCGACTGCTGGCGTCCACGAAGATAAGAAGAGAACCAATCCCGAGCCTCAGATGAAATATTAAGGTGAGAAAGGACAGCCAGGAGAACATCGTGACTGACGGTATTAAAGGCGTTTGAGAAGTCAACCAAAGCTAACACGGTTAACTCGGCTTTCTCCACGCCCGCCTTAATATCGCCAGTCACTTTGAGTAGAGCGGAAACAGTACTGTGCCCAGGTCGAAACCCGGATTGGAGAGGACTAAGGATGTTGTTGGAAAGGATAAATCTGGAAAGCTGCTTGTGAACACAAGCCTCTAGGATTTTGGATAGGAATGGGAGGATGGATATGGGTCTATAGTGGCTCGGCATAGAGGGATCGGAGACTTTGGGAAGAGGACGAACGTAAGCTTTACGCCACACGTTGGGATATTGGCAGCAAGACAAGGAGAAGTTGATGATATGGGAGATAGAGGGAAGGAGTTGGTCGAGGACAGTGGTTATCATGCGACGACTGATCTTATCGTAGCCCACTGCCTTTGACTTGATGCATAGGATAGATTTTCTAACTTCATCTGAGGTAACGGGAGAAAAATTTAAGGAATCAATATTTAGAGAAGGCCATTGTGCAATGGAATCAACCGTTTGACGCAGGGTTAGACGATCTAAAGTATTTGAGGTGACGAAATGTTTATTTATATTGTCCAACCCAATAGCCGGCGGAAGATTGCACTGCTTCGACCTGCCTATCCCTAGAGTCCCCAGAAATCGCCAGATATCACCTGGCGATCCGGAGTCAATATTACTAATGATATGTCGGCGTTTGGCATTGCGTATTATCTGATTGCAGCGATTTCTTGCAGCCTTGTAACAGGACCAGTTTTCATCCGAACGATTCCTTTTAAATATTCGGAAAGCCCGATCTCTTCTCCTCATCGCCATCAGAACCAACCTGGACATCCACGGTGCTGGTGGTCGCTTCACTTTGATTTTTCTTATGGGTGCGTGGTTTTCGTATAGCTGTATATTAGTTTTATTGAAAATTTCAACTTATATCTGATCTTGCATACGAGTATTAGTACTTTTAATTTCTGTTAATTCATTGAGCAGTATAGTATTTTCTTGCAGTAAGTTCTCATTTGCCGTTTTGATTGACCTTATTTCGCTTTTGATCTCTGATAATTCGTCCCGGATCAACTGTGCTAGATCTTTATTTTGTTGATTGGTTATTTGAGTAATACACAGCATCATCTCTTTGCGGAATTCTGAAAGTTCACTCTTGATGTCAGTGTCCATATTCTGCAATCTTCGTTTTCTAGCATCAACGAAACTCTCTTCACGGGATAAAGTAGTTAAATCCGGGTGCGAGCCGCTGCCGCTTCCGCTACCGCGTATCGGTGATCGTTGTAAGCTCATCCTTACGAAGCAAGTGGACAATGCGTTAGCGCGCCCAGCGGCGTGCCTTGCGCGAGTGAGTCGAAAAATATGTTTTGTCTTCTTTACTCGAGTGGACGGCGCCCGCACACAGCTGTTGTTTTCAATTATGCACCTGTATGGTAAATTATTTCTTCAAACAAATAGGTGTAGTATCACTTTAGGCTGCACTTATTGTCACAATTTATTAGAAAACAATGTACACGTCTGCTTCGGCTCGTTTTCGTTTTTATTATATGATGTAACAAAAACTTTACATTTATGGAAATTTTTCCCTAATCTTTGCTATAAGAAGTGGCCTTGTACCAAATTTCAAAATTCTAAGATCACGGGAAGTACCCTGTAGGTTTTGATTCCCTTGTGTGTTTCGAAAATTTGCGCAATTTTTCCTTTATCTGTGCTATAAGACATTGCTTCGTACCAAATTTCAAGATTCTGAGTTCACGGGAAGTACCCTGTAGGATTTGATTCCCTTGCGAGTAGTTGCGAGAAAATATGCGGCTTAAATTACTGTTTCTTTTTATTGCGTTGACATAGAAGTTTGATTTTGTTACAGCTTAAAGGTATTATAGAATAGGCGGGTCCACACAGACCGAGCAGCCTCGCGAGGAAAATGCTTCGCGAGGCTGCTCGGTCTGTGTGGACGTGGCTCGGTCGAGGAAAACGCATGTGCCGCCGCGGCCGAGCTTAGCGTGCGCCCGAGCTACCGAATTAGACACGTCCACACAGAGCGCGCAGCCTCGCGAGGAATTGGCGCGCGAGGCTGCGCGCTCTGTGTGGACGTGCCGCGGCCGAGGCAAGCGCGTGTGCCGCCGCGGGCGAGCGACCGAGCGGCCGAGCCATCGAGTTTGGTTTTTTGTTTTGCCGCGGTCTGTACGCTGTTTCGTGCCTCGCTCGAATATAATAATCCTTACTAATAATATAAATTCGCAAGTGTGTTTGTATTTTGGACATTTTTTTTATAGACTCACGTCTGTATCCGCGTAAGGATAGGCAGAGTTATAATATTATTACATCCACATTTCACCATGAAATGTTTAGGTCCCACGTAATAGGGGACGAGCCTATTGCCGTTAACGGGCACATCAGCAGACTCCATGCTGCTTCTGAGAATTCTGGAAAACCCAGTAACACTTTTGCCCGACCCGGGAATCGAACCCGGGACCTCCGCTCAGCAGTCGCATACCCTATCTACTGGTCACTGAATGACGGAGGATACATTCATCATAACATTCTCATCTTTGACGCTATTTATTGTACGAATAATAATCCTTCAGTCTGTGCTTCGGTTACAGTATCCTTGCCTACAGATATTCATTTCCTATAATTCATTCTATATTTTTTCCATGTCTAGCTATTCCATCCTTTAGGTATAACAATAATCGACGACCGGTTGGCAAAGCGGGAGTGTAAGCGACTACAACGCCGAAGGTCGCGGGTTCGATTCCCGCTCATGTCAAACATTTGTGTGCATGAACATGAATGTTTGTCTTGGTCTGGGTGTTTCTATGTTATTTACAAAATTTGTTGTGTTTGTTTATTTACAAAAAAAGTAAGTATAAGTAAATATGTATATTATGGCCCATTATTACCATTGTCTAGTACCCAAAGTAGGTACAGCAATTGGTGTCAGTCATGCAGCCGGCTAGTAAAAACACATGCCACAACCCTATTGCAGTATGACCATTTCCAAGTACTATATTTATAAACAAAATTTAAAAATAAGAGAGTGGAGAGACCAACAATCTCACATTGATACGTAGACCGATAGATGGCAAATGTACTATTTCACTCTAATTCACAAGTCGACAATTTGATACATGCGCAATACATAATAGTTTTCAACTATAGTCCGTTCACAGTTATTTTACCTCTAGCTGTTAGATTGGCCAACCTGGGCGTTGTGTTGCTATATTTGGTATATAATACTCCCATTTTAAATATACATTATTGCTAAAATGTACTTATTTTTTTATTGCCTAAACGATCGTATTAAATATTTGGAAGTAATGTTTGTAACAAAACCTCTTGATATTGGCATGGCTATATGCATGTACATTTATTTTCTTACGAAATAACTAATTTCCTATGAAGATAAGTAGTTATAATAAAACTTTTGTCTATTTAATATACAGGGTGGCGCTACCATAGGGGCACTTTTTGAACAGAGGCATAGCGTACAACATTCTGAAGCCTTGTACCAAAAATCAATTAAATCGGTGCAGTAGTTTATCCACAATATCGATTTTAAGTTCCGCAATTTTTGCACATGCTTTGAATTCCACACAGCTGATACAAAACGGTCAACGACCCTACATTGCACGCCCCGACTCGCTCCGACGCGACGCCTCGACGTCATCCGAAGTTAGGCTCAGCGCAGATAAAACGGAGCGCAGCGGAGAGGATTTTATTAACGCACTTGAAAATAAACTATATTTTTTTACAACAAAGTGCATAAATGCTTGAACCTGACAAAAAACATTCACGCGTCCTCGAAGATATGCGGGAATCCTCGCGCGGCGTCGAGTCGGCGCCCGCATCGTAGTGAGTCGCGGCGCGCAATGTAGGGTCGTTGACCGTTTTGTATCAGCTGTGTGGAATTCAAAGCATGTGCAAAAATTGCGGAACTTAAAATCGATATTGTGGCTAAACTACTGCACCGATTTAATTGATTTTTGGTACAAGGCTTCAGAATGTTGTTCACTATGCCTCTGTTCAAAAAGTGCCCCTATGGTAGCGCCACCCTGTATAAAGGTAAACGCATCATAATTACGCCAACGTGAGGTTCTAATTATCAAATACAAAAACTGTAAATTTAATTTTCATATTTATTTTGAATAAGAATTATGTGGGTGTCATATTACACCTCTGCCTACCCCTGCATGGAAACTGGCGTGAGTCTATAAGAATGATCCATGTGGACTGCCAATGTTATGATGATTCGTATGCTGTCATATTCTGTATCAGACTCAGAATTTAATTCTATTATGAACCTGTCCATTTCAGCATCCGTAGACCCATCTGTTTCACGAAGCTTGTCTTCAATGTGGCGCTCATGTTTGCATTGTTTTTGTCAGTCTTCTGCAGTGATAGATTGAAAAGCTTCTTCAGCTAAATTCACAATGTTGGTTGTCTCTTGTCCTAAATTTTTGCTTGTGACTTGCCTTTTAATGAGACTCCACATAAGTTCAATTGCGTTTAGCTCGCAGTGGTATGGCGGTAATCTAACCACTTTGCGGCCATGAGCTTCAAGCATTTGAATTTTTGAAGCATTTCCACTAATATTGGGTAAAATGTTATGCACGGGTAACCCTATTTTACTTTCCTGTCATCACAGAGTACAATTCCAACATAAAGAAAATAAACACCGACATCTGTCAGAGGTAAAATAACTGTGAACGGACTGTATATTTTCATGTTCTGAATTCAAACTTTATGACAACTACAATTTTGTTTTTTCCTACGGTGCCGAGCCTGCCGCGCTCTAGGCCGCGTTCACATTTGTCTGATGTAATCTGTCGTGACGTCGTCTGTCGTGTCGCGACAGACAATGTCCCGGTCTGCGACAGAGAGAGGGGAGGGGTGTGGGGACGGTACAGCGCGAATTAAGAGATTGGACTCAGACTAATTGTAAAAAACATTTATTTAATTATAACAGTATATTTAAAATATAAAATAGTAATCGCTAATGTTAGATCTACAAAGGTATTTATAATAAATTAATGCTAAAATGACAATAGGATTATCTAGATAATTTGGTGGGGAGAGATGTGCTGACGAAGCTAACATTGTTGGGTTCCGTACAGTTAACCCGCGCGACACAACTCGTCAGACTAATGTGGACGCGCCACTGTCTGTCGTAAAGCGTCAGACGCGCGTTTGCAATTGTGCGCAATGGACGACGAACTAATTGACTTCCTTTTTATAATATTATTCGTATACAGTACCAATAGATGAGCTAATTGAAAACGAAATAATATAATCCTATGTAAATAATTTATGGATATAATTGGATATCTACTTAATCTGAATCGGATAGTTCATCAAAAACATTGCGAAAGTGTGAACTCCACGAGAGTCAAGACAGAACTGATTTAAAATTATGTCAGATCGCGACAGACGGCGACAGAAAAATGTGAACGGTAAGTAATTACGACAGAGACCGTCACGAGAGATCACGTCAGATAAATGTGAACGCAGCTTTATTCTATGGCCTCGCTCGTTCGGGGACTGTTTCCTCGCGCGGCAAATGCCTCGCGAGGCTGCTCGCTCTGTGTGGACCCACCTAATCACTATTTAATATGAATTTCAATTTAATACTACTCATGAACGCATAGAGGTTCATGAGAAAATGGTAATAACTTTAAATTTACTAAAAATATCTGGGAGCACGGCAGTGCCAGCAGTCAATCTACTTATTTAAAACATTAAAGATTTTTAATTAATCGACTTGGTATTACATGGATCTCAGAACTTTTTACGGTTGCGAGACTTGGTACTTTTGACAAGTATGTTTTTATGGGATTTTTATGATATGATGTACCTAAAAAGTGTTTTAATTCACTTGCGATTTTGATTATTTGTGGCAATTTGCAGCATGAACGGCTGTATCTTTTGATTGCTTTGGCTTAGAAGTTTGATTTTTTCACAGCTTCAAGGAACAGTAGATTTGACTATTTGATATAAATTTCAGTTTGATACCTCCACGCGTTTCTGCGAAACACACAACAAAGTGATCCTATAAAGTATAAGGTTCCGTTTTTTCATTTCGAGGTACGAAACCCGAAAAATGTGAAGTAAAACTAAAGTTCTACAAGCTATTTTAACAAGGACTAGGATCTACATTTAATCCTTGAATAAATTATTACAAACTTCGAGAAACTCTGTTAATCTATATTATTTGTCGCAAGAAATATTTCTTCTAATTATTCTCGTATTCTCCAGGGGTTTGTTTTAAAAGCCTAAATAAAACTCGTAAAGTAGCAATTACTACCAAGAATAGAAAGCTGTATTGGTCCCGAGTGTCTCTCAAGTACCGAATGTTCTAGATTCTCGCCCAGAAATACATACAACAAATACGAATGTAATGAATCACAGTATCTACCTCTGCGACTGTGATTGAGAGTTTCCTGTCTTCAGTACGGAAAACAGTGTCCTTCCAAATGTTTGGAAGAGAAATTACTTATAGTAAAATATTCCCAATAATGATATAATTAAAAAGTGACTGTGTTGTGTTTTCACATCAAAACGGCTGGATTGATGCAGTTTAGTTATAAATTTTGACGTTGGAGACAGATTGGCTGCCTTTGATGTGGTTATGTAGAAGTAGGGATGAAGATAGAGGTGAAAGGAAGACGAAGGAATGAGAGTTTTTATTAGTCAAGGATACAAAATATATGTTTTTTATAAATAAGTTTGGAAGACTATACGTCAGACATTGTGATCTAGCTAAATCACAAAATGAATCGTTTACCGACAGATATGATCTGTAACTCATTCATCATATCAGCCAAACGACGTCCACTGCTGGTCATAGGCCTCCCCCAAGGTTCTCCACACAGACCGGTCTTGAGCCGCCCGCATCCAACCGCCTCCCGCGATCTTGACGAGATTGTCGGTCCACCTTGCGGGGGGCCTACCTCTGCTGCGTCGTCCGGTACGAAGCCGCCACTCCAGAACCTTTCTGCCCCAACGGCCATCGGTTCTTCGAGCTATGTGCCCTGCCCACTGCCCCTTCAGCTTGGCTATCCGGAGAGCTATGTCGGCGACTTTGGTTCTACTGCGGATCTCCTCATTTCTGATTCGATCTCGCAGGGAAACTCCAAGCATAGCTCTCTCCATCGCCCTCTGAGTGACCTTGAGCCTTCTGATAAGGCCCATAGTGAGCGACCACGTCTCTGATTCGTAAGTCATCACTGGCAACACACACTGGTCAAAGACTTTCATCTTGAGACACTGCGGGATATCGGACGAGAAGATATGTCGTAGCTTCCCGAACGCTGCCCAACCGAGTTGGATTCGACGATTGACCTCATTCTCGAAGTTGGACCTACCTAATTGGACTACTTGTCCTAGGTAGATATACTTGTCGACAACTTCGAGCGTAGAGTTCCCAACTTGAATAGGAGCAGGTACAACATGGACGTTCGACATGATTTTCGTCTTGTCCATGTTCATCTTAAGACCTACTTGTTGGGAGACTCTACAGAGGCCATCGAGCATTGTACCTAGGTCTTCCATGGTCTCAGCCATGACTACGATATCGTCTGCGAATCGAAGGTGAGTGATGTACTCGCCGTTGATGTTGATGCCGAGTCCATTCCAGTCCAGAAGCTTGAAAACATCCTCCAGCGCAGTGGTAAACAGTTTCGGGGATATGATATCCCCCTGTCTCACTCATCGCTGGAGTTGAATAGGTTTCGAACTCTGGTCCTGGAGGCGGAATGACATAGTGGCGTTTTCATACAAACACTTCAGCACTTCGATATATCGGTAGTCAATCCGGCACCGTTGGAGAGATTGTAGCACCGCCCAGGTTTCGATCGAATCGAAGGCTTTCTCATAGTCCACAAACGCCAAGCATAGGGGCTGGTTATACTCCTCGGACTTCTGTATAACCTGCCGCAGCGTATGTATGTGGTCTATAGCCTTTACGGAAACCGGCTTGTTCGTGAGGCTGGAAGTCTTCTAGCTTGCTCTCGAGACGATTCGTGATGACCCTCGAAAACAGCTTGTAGACGCGGCTCAGAAGTGTGATGGGTCTGTAGTTCTTTAAGAGGGTTTTATCCCCTTTCTTAAAGAAAAGCACCATCACACCTCTATGCCACGCTTGTGGCGTTTTACTCTCGAGAATGACGGAATTAAATAGCTTCCGAAGGCCTTCTATAGCGGGTGTACCGCCGGCCTTCAGAAGCTCGCTCGTAATTCCGTCATCACCCGGCGCTTTGTTGTTTTTGAGCTGTTTTAGAGCCACACTAATCTCGTGCACGCTGACGTCCGGGATATCTTTGGTATAGTCTCGGGTCAATCCAGCTCTAGGGTCCGACACTGGAGTACTTGCGGGTTGTTGCGTTGTCGTGTATAGCTGTCCATAGAACCTTTCGATCTCCTCCTAGAGCTCAGACTTGGACGATACGATTCTGCCATCCTCCGCTGTCAGCTGGCTCTGCCCAACAGACAGATCTCTCTGGAACACTTTGGATCCCTTATTCTGCTCGATCGCCTCACGAACACATTTTGTGTTGTATTGGCGGAGATCGCGAGTCAGAGACTTAGAGATCTGTCTGTTGAGGTGCCGATATTTCAGCATGTCGTCGGAGGATAGCGGAACCATCGGACCTGAGATCTTGCTGGTTCTCTTGCTTTTCTGGGGCTTAAAGAATTTAGCCCCTGTTGTATGGACAGCATACACGAACCTGTTACTGTACTCGTCCACATCTACGCATTCACTTAGGCATTTGAAACGGTTCTTGAGTTCGAGCTGAAAGCTCTCGGGGTTTTGTATATGAACCGGTGCCGGTCGGAGCGTGGACTTTATCAACCTCGACCGTTCGAGGCTTGTACAGATATTCAATGTGCCTCGCTCCCCACTTTAAGCAACATCCGGTAACGGTCCTCCAAATGTTCATGTATCAGTTCCAAACCTAATTTCAAAACTGTCTGCTGAAACTTTATATTTGGCTTATTATTTGATCTTGAACACTTGTAAAGAACCCAGGAATTACAACTGGTCCCAACTTCTATTTCTTCCTCGCCAGATTTGTGGTCTAGAATTGAGCTTATTTCTTCGTAATTCAAACCTCTGACAGCCATCCGAAACAAAATAAATAAACTTCATGCATTTTACCTTCATAATATCTAAAAATATCTGTATTTAATTTTCATCTAAGACTATTGTTTTAATAAATAATCAAATTTAATAATTTATTACATATAAATGCATCAATCGTAATAAATAAATAATCTTACGATTTTACTACACTGGGGTACTGGCGTACCCCACAGCACTTATACAGGCGACCACACAACACGGTCCCGCGTCACGGTATTGAGGTAACGCGAGCGGTTGACACCAAACTAAAATACTCCGACGGGCGAATTTGTGGATGTTAAAGAAATTGAGATATTTAGAAAACAAATCGGTGTGGGGTGCACCTGCACCCCATGTAGGGTTCTAGGGTTAATGCTCAAAAGTTTCTAGTTATTATTTGTCGAGGGGGGCGATCGTGCTAAACGTCAACGTATTTACCAAAACCAAACTTCAACCGAAAACGTCACGTTATGCACATTTCGTATCGTGCTAATTATTTGAACGTAAACGATTTGGTTTTTGTAGGGCAGATACGTTCAGTGACAGCTAGGTGACAGCGTGCGAGCGAACTCTCGTTGTTACATGGTATCGCGCTATTATTTGACAACGTTTTAAACCATAACCGTTACGTTCGCGGACGTCTCATACGTTGTCAAACCAAAAGTTCCTATCGACGAACTTTGCAAATATATAATATTTTAAATTTGAGAAAATTATTAAGATAATTTTGTATTATTTATCAATTTAGTGGCATATGCTTATAACACGTTTGATTGCAACTTAAATGAGTGAACAACATTCTTTCATATAAAGCAATTTTTATTGGTATCTCTTTGGTATAGCTTATTGTTGCGGGAGAATTCATTATTGCAAGATTGGCGTCAAGTTTGCTTGGCCCTATATTTATAACAATGTCTAGGAAGGCTTCTCATTAAAAAGGCTACATCTCGACGTGATGTCTTCCTAGACATTCGCTTTTGAAAGGCTGAAACAATATTATGGGGATATACGTATACCATACACATAATACTGTCACAGTTGTAGGTTCTTTGGATGGCTTAAGCCAAAAGACTGCCTACTCGGTCAGTGCGCTCTCAGACGCCTGTAAGTATACAGCAAGTAGACGACTGATAAACGTTCATTTATAATTATTTCCCCTAAGTACCTAGCTAGGTATTGTAATTATTTAATTTAACCAAGACACAGACAAAAGCGTAGTGCTCATCATACAAAGATTTGTCGTGTTAGGAATCCAACCCACTACCTCGGGTAACAGACCTAAAGTCTTAGATTAGGACTGGGTGGCAGCGAGTTGAATGTGCGTGCGTGGAAAGCGCAATGCGGTGCCGACACAGAATTGTACATTTCATGTAATCTGTGGGTACCTAATAGTTCAATGAGTCGGTCAGAGCCTAGTCTCTGGCCAGCCTATTTTGACTAGTTGGTTCAGGGCTCTTAAATTTGGCTTGCTTTGGCCGATCAGCGAAGGGAAGGCCACAGGAGCTATTCGCTTGGTGAAATTTCAAAGGCATAATCACGGAAAAACCTGCCCCGGGTCTTTGTTGCCACGAGACCCGCCATGACAAAACATCACTGTTGCCCACTTTGCATATATAGTAAAAGTAATAAGCCTTGGAGTCTGTTAAGAGAATATCTATCTAATAAGTTCGCCCATCAAGTACCACCTGCCCATACTAGTATGAGAGTGGTTAGGGTAGGTTTTTTTTTTTTATTTTTTTTATTAGAAAGAACCTGTCAAATTGACTTCACGCTGCCTGATGGTAAGCTGACAGTGAAGTCCTATTGGGAAGGCCACCATCCCCAATTGCTGGTTAAGCAATGTGACATGATGGCCCTCACTTTGACGGCCTTGAGAGATGCTTTTTCACGCCCCGCTTAAAGGACCCAGGATCAAGGGAGGAAGGAAACACGTGAGCTGGCAGTGAGTTCCACATTTTTATGGTACGGCAAAGGTAAGACGTACCGAACCTTTTCGTACGTGAAGGTATCTGCCGCCTTTCGTCCTTAGTGACCATTTAGACCGGGTGAATTTCTAAGTGAATTGTAAGAAAATATCCGTGAAGAAGAGAAACATAAGAATAAATTAATTCTCTGTGACACCTGGCGGTGTGGTCCCAAACTAGGCACAACCTAGTGGCATGGTAGTCAGACAATTGATCAATATTACCATAACTATAATACTCGTATGTGTATAAAAGCAATATTTATAGGTTAAATATTGCTTTTATACACATACGAGTATTATAGTTATGGTAATTTGCTCATCGCACAAAGAGTTCTCCTGGGTGGTAATCGAACCCATGACTTTCGTCTTATTGGTCTAGTGGTACCTAACCATGACTGGGTTAGGTATCACTAGACAAATAAGCCGATCTACAAGGGAGAGTAACCACTGACTCAGCAGGATGTGATACAAGTGTGTGAGCTAACATAAGCGTACTTTCTAATCGGGTATCGAGTCCAACATCTGATGATCCAGTGTTACCCAGACTACCGCTGGACCACTTCTATAGATAGTTAAAGGAATAGAGTAGGTATGTATATTAAAAGGCAAGCTCCAATTTCACATTTCGATTTTATTTATTCAGTGTGTTGAGATGATGAAATCTGATACAAAATATAATTTTAAGTAGAGTAGAAACAAACAACATCTGTTAGGCCATTGTTGCAACGTGAACTTCACAGTAATAATTATGTTTTTGGTTTGGTTTACATTATTTTAGTAAACTAATTAATAGTATATTCTTGTTTAATGTCCAAGAAGTGATGATGGTCTCGATTTGGCTCATAGCAAATTGCTCATTTTTGTTAACTTGCAATTATGTCCATGTGGTTGTGCTGACGAGCGGCTTATTATTTTGCTTACTCCTCGGCTACTGTGAACAAAATTAAAACATAAATTATTCAGTAATTATTTACTCAAATATAAGTCCTATCAAGCTAACTAAACCCGCTGACATTTCACTTAAGATTAATAATGTTCTCATACGTGCGCTATATCTTGTGTTTGAGTATAATATACTTACATTATTTTGTTGGGTATTTATGCATATTATGAGACAAGTTCAGAAAGAGAGTAAATACTGTAGGATCTTACGTAATGATAATTGAAATGCGTACCTGAAAAGTTAGAAAGTCAGCCAAATTCAAATTCTCCAGCTTTTCGTCTATCTCTTCTTTTATAGAAAGGATGACTATTATGCCAAACGCTGACAATTCGGGGTTTGTTTAGCATTTTTCTCTGCTCTATATATTATCCCAAATCTGGAAAATATGTGTTGTTTATTGTAACGATCATATAAAATTCGTATTGGGCTCGACAAATAGCAGAAGAAGCTGCAATTGCGGTAATGTTGTGGTGCATCATCATTTGAATTCACCTTCGTTACTCTAGTGAAATAAAAACCACTTTAACATGACCAAGTGTGATCATTAATTATTTTTTGCATAAATCACTTATTGCAGTAAACAATATTTCCATACTTACCGTATAAATGTAATAAAATTATTTCATGATTTTATATTATAATATTTATTGACATTCAATGACATTCACATAATGACATTAATTGTCTTTTTAAAATAGTGCTTGCACATGGCGCGATGTCGCTACAGCCTCTTTAGTATAAGAATAGTACTTACTATTTTCAAAAACCGGTGTCAAGCACTAAACGTTTGACGTAAGCCCAACGTAAGGGTTTCGTCTACGGTTCGAACGCTCAATACAATTAGCACGATACCATGTTTGACATCAGCCAAACTAAAACCAAACGTTCACCAAATACGTTACGTTGTCAACGTTTGAACTTTTGAAAATAGCACGATTAGCCCCCTGTAATGCCCGAAATCGTAGCACTTCTAGTGCCGCTGGACTCGGACTTAATGAGATAAAAATATACTAGCGCTAGTTTAAAGTGATACATTTGACTTTATGAATATTGACAACGCTATGTAGAAATCCTGCATCGCGACGGAGTTTACAAACCTTCAACTTAAGTACACAAATTGCACGTCTGGGGATGGGCCTACAACACTGTAAGAAGTATTTGGTTAGTTTGGCCGGCGCTTAAATCATTTTGCCATCAGTTCACTTACAAGCTTTTATTTTAATTTTGGGAAACAAAATTTAATATATTTAATGTTTACCCTTTTCCCAGCGTTTCCATTGCGCTACAGCGGTTGTGATCACGAAAAGTATAATAATAGATTATTCAAAATAAACAAAATTTATACCACCAAGATACCTCTAAATCAAAATTTAATTGTTTTACTGTACAAAGATATTTCATTATCACTTGATTAGTTTAGTAGGTTAGGTAGCCTTAAAAGAAAAAAATAGTGCACTCATCGAGTTTTCGCTCAACACCAAATTTTTAAATAAATTTATGATGAGGAGAATATATATTTACTAGGTTGCCTATTAAAATGTGGCCGCAAGTATTTTTAAACAAATTTTTTGGTTATTGATTTTTAAGAAAAAAATTCCTTCACTTGTTTTTTAAATAAGATATCGTATAAATCACGGCAATATAATAATATATTAAGATTCTGAAAAATCACGGAATCTGCTACTTTATTTACAAACAACTTATAGCTAAAACAGTTTTAAATGGAAATATCTATGTACATCGTGTTTGTGGACAGAAAACGTTATTTATTTAAATATAATTTTATTATGAATAACCGATATAATTTGGTACTGTGAATCATTTACATCATTTTTATTACTGCCTTTCTTTTTCATGTAAATGAGGCCAACGCTGGTATGGAAGTTTTAAGACCATAAGAGAGAAGACAAGATCTGGGTTCTTCTTCATCGACAGCATTACGTGCCCGCTGAAGCACGGTGTAGCGCTCTAATGTAAATGCCTCACGCGGTCATCCATCCAAGTAGCGACCTCTGCAAGCTTTACTTAGCTTTGCAAATCTATTCCGAAAGGAAAGCCAAGTCTCTCTACGGCCACTTCGTCATCTCAACTAAAAGACATCCCCTAGGTTTTCCATAGATACCAACTTGCTATGATAACAACAAACGCAGTAAATGGCGTGTGAATCGTACGGTCGAAGAACGCCAGTCATCAAACTCATTTTGAAGTAAGTCTTGTGACGTCTTTGTTTTGCCCTTCTTGTAGGTAGCAATACAGTTTGGGTTATCGTTTACCAGATTCTTTTTAAACTTCAAAAATTTCGCAACAGAGATACAATATCTAGATTAGCTAACCTGAGGGTCAAAACCAGGATTTTTAAATGGCCATCTTGCGATGCCTGAAGATGAAACATAAGCTACACTTACATGAAACATAATCTGAATTGCAATTTTTGATTAGACTAGAACTACATAATAGTTTATTCTGTTTGGAGGCCAAAGCATTGACCTGTACCTTTTGCTATGCACAGAACAATCATTCAAACTATGGAGATACAGAACACCCCTTGACTTGAATTGAAAAGTGAATGCATTGTCCCGTTTGGAGTTAAAACTAGGCGGCTACTTTGCAGTCTACTGCCGGACAAAGACCTTTCCTAATTAGCGTGGCTACAACTGAGCAGTCAGTCAACAGGAGGATTTGCCTACTATGCCACGCTGGCCGGACAGATCGGTGTACAGAGTTTAATGTCGAGTTTAGAGTGTGAAGAGTCATTAAGACTCTTCACAAATATGCTATTTACTTCCTGTATTTTCATTAGTCGCCTCCCACTCCGGGTACACGAAACACCGTTTATATTCTCAATCCATTACTAAACGGACAACAGCCAATGAGACATTAAACAACCAAATAATACGATATTTTCACCAAGGACATTTCTAGCACAACGGTGTAAAAAGTATTAAATTTCACATACTTAAATAGTTCAAGTAAGTGGGAAAATCTACTTTCATTTTCTAAACAAAATGCGGCGGCAGTGCTTGCGAAAATTGTTTACCATATTAACGCATGCAATGTAAACCTACGAGTTTGAAAACTAAGTTTAGTTGAATAGGCACCTTACTTTGTACTACGTAGGTACATACAGTACTTCTTACTCGTAATTATTGTTAATTATGATTATTAAAAAAAATCTACATACATACATAGTCTCACGCCTATATCCCCGAAGAGGTAGGCAGAGATATATTGTTACACCCACTTTTCGCCAGATTTATTTTAGTCCCACGTAATAGGGAGCGAGCCTATTGCCGTACCGGGCACATTCCCAGACTCCGAGCTGCTACTGAGAATTTCCTAACGGAAAAACTCAATAACACTTTGCCCGACCCGGGGATCGAACCCGAGAGCTCCCAATCCCACGCGTACATTTATGCCGCAAGACCAACGAGGCAGTCATAAAAAAACTAATTGTTGTTTAAAATCAAAAAAGAATTAAAAATAATATAAATAAGAAAATACTAAGGATTTAATGCGAAAACACATTGTAAAATTGAAATTTGTATGTGTTGCTTAGACTTTTTTTTATGTGTGTATTTGGTATATCACCAAATATATTTAGCCTATGTTTTAAAATAAAGTCGATATTGTTATTTCTAATCCTCAGTTTGCCCGTCTATTGTCATTGTCCACGGGAAATGACATGACATTTTGCTATCTGGTTTTACAAATAGGTAGTATTATTTCTATAAACATTCCACACGGGCATAACCGCAGCGACAAGTTAGTTAGAGAAAAGCTAGTTATATAAACCATTACTTAAACTCCTGAATCGTCGACATTGAAAACATATCGGATTACGTCACACTTGTAAGAAATAAAAGAAACCTGTCACTACAAGAAGACAAGGGTTAGCGATGCAGCAGTCCAGTTGACAGTATGACAGCTTGACATTTTGCCGCGACACAGCGGGTTCTGTTTCCTGTTGGGAACTTCGAAATACTTTCAATATTTTAATTTAAAGTAAAACATTATGGTACATTTTTTTAGAGTTATGTCTATTATGTCTCTTCCGTGGCACAAGTTCTGCATTTTAAGAAGTGATGAAATCCATACCCAAATTATTAAGGGACACATAAAATAGGTAGTATAAACGTGGGTGGCCCGGGACCAGTCTCTGTGGAGGGCCTTAGGGGAGACCTATGTCCAACAATGGACGTCTTACGTTTACCATGCACCTGCTTGTTGTGTGTAACCGCCATTCTAGAATATTTCTTTCAACGACTATGAAATCTTCGTGCTATGTACCCCCCTATTGCCCCGTCAGTTTTACTATTCGGAGAGTATAGTGATAGAAACTTAGGTTCGTTTTCGAAATTGAATCAACTGTTGATATGCGGCCATAAAAATGTTTGTAGGTATATTCTCTTCTTTGGCGCCGTCATCTTGTTTTTCATGACGTTTACGACAATGGCGGCAAACAACCAGCCTATCACTTACCAACACACACGAACCTGTATTTTCAACGTAAATTTAATATATGATTTAACGTAAGTTTAATATATGATTTATGTTTAAAATACCTGTTCATGTGTGTTAGGATATTATCCTATACTAGAGGACGCCCGCAGCTACGCTCGCATTTTTTATTTTTACCTTTCTTTCCGATCCCGTGGGAATTTCGGGAAATCCCTTCAGCCCCTCAGGAACATGCATGCCAAATTTCAACTACTTGCGTCCGGTAGTTTTGGCTGTAGCGTGTCTGTCAGTCAGTCAGTAACTCAAGGATTTTATATATACAGATTGGTCGTCATGATCCAACATCATATAATACCGTTTATTTAATCGGAATATTATTATCGCGAAGAGCACTCTTGATCGGTTCGGCAGCACATTGAATGCACGCGACTGAGTGCGAACACAATAGATTTATTTCAACACTACGTTACCTGTATTACATGTGAGCAAATAGTAGATAAAATTTATTTTATTTAATGTAACATTTCTTGTTTTATATTATTTTACCTGATTTTGCAGCATGTTGTACATTTGTCCTAAACATAACATGTTAAAATGGCGAATGTTTGGAAGTATAAAAAAATCCCGCAGTAGGATTTTTTTATACTTCCAAACCCGTACATTGTGCGTGGATCGACATGCACTTGGCCAATTTTTTATACATTCATACTTTCGCAATTTTTAAAAAGCTCCTTAGGCTAAAAGAACCTGATCAAATATTTATTTTATCGTTTGCAAAAGTAAATGTAAACTAATCAAATCATAAAATAGAATTTCTACTACAAGGTTAGCTAAAACAGTGGCACGTGCAAGCTTTCCACTTAGTTCATCCCATTGCACTGTCACATCAAATCATGCTTGCGAATAACTTCCTTACATTCAAGTGGCTTACGTCTGCTTGTAAATACCCAGAGGTCGCCACTATCTCTGAAAATTTTCCCCTTTCGAGACAAATTCTCTGTACTAAATTTCGACCCTTGATATTCTTGTAACCTGAACCTTCAAACACGTTTTTTCATATTTAAAGCTATTTGTTTTTGTATCCTCTGCGCAACTTAAATTCATTTTTTTATACATCAACACTACACTCTAAAATATACCTACTACAGGCATAGTTAATAATGTAGGTATGAAAATACGTCTAGAATATGTTTCACAAACTAAGCTGTTAATTTATACTGTTTATATTATTGCTAGATTAAATTTGTTTGCGTATGTCTAATTTATTAAGTTCGATACATCAAATACTACGTTTCAGTATGTTTTACGTACAAAGATTAGGATGACTGATATACAATACGTTTCGTTATTGAAATTATGACTGCCTTGTTTAAATTGTTTATAGAATAAGTTATAAGCGTTGCAATGGAAAATTGCAATAGTAGTGCTATTTTCTAAAAAGTATGAACTTTACGCGCTGCCACCGCCCTACTAGTTACCTGCGACGTCAAATAAATACACAACATAAAAATATCGGTAATTTACGTAGCCTTGTGTACGAAGGATCGAAGATTGTCTAACCGATTACTTTTCATAGTTTATCCACCGATACCGGCATTGCAGTACAGTTGTCATTTATATCGAACAAATCATCTGTACATCTGTTGAACGCTTTAACCCGAGCCAGATATTGTTCACAATATTATCTTGTTATAATATCGCCTGTAGGTAACTACCGTCGCTGCTGTTTGTGAACGGGCTTTAAAGCTACTGTGAAATATGCGGCCCGAGTCTAGCTTTGGCACGAAATGGATAATATTTTAGTATAGGTCGGTTCACGAAAGATGACCACTGCGCAGAAATATTTTTTTAGGTCCCCGTGGAGGTGCGGGGGTGAGGCGCGGGTGGAGTGCCAATGGCGTGGCTCCGTTCTTGACGCATTCCCTAAATGCGTCAAGAATGGAGCAACGCCATTGGTGCACGAATATACATATGCGCGACTGCCGCCATTTGTGGTCAACTTTCGTGAATTTACCTATAACTAACTGTTATGTCAGTTGAGGAATTGCTTTTGATGTTCTTTGGGTCAATCTTGAAGTGACTTACATTTTTTTATGTTGCACAGTCTCGAAATACGTCTGGTAATTGGCCAGAATAATACACCTAAACATATCCATTAGAAAGTAAGATTCTTATGAAAAGCCAACGACGTCATTTCTACTTATTTTTGTGTCGGGTTGGAAAATCCACATGGAGTCCCACCGCCCTGGGGAAAGGGCGAAGGGGACTGTCAGACTACTGACTAAAAACCAACCCGTGTTCCTCATGTACCCATGTGTCGGAGGGTCGGGTATCACCAAAGCATTCCTCGCTACCCCCCGACGGGTATTGGCCCGCCAGATGGTCAGGCGGGCCCCGAACCATACCCCCTTGGCGGCGGATGAAGGTGTTGGGCTCCACCGCTAAAACACCCAGCGGCCGCAGAGGATAGGGAGGACGGCAACGCAACACCGCATCTCTCTTCCTCTGCGGCCCCACCGCGACGCAACAATGGTGTACCCCATTTGGTCGCGGGAAATAGGGTGCGTGGCAGCGGAACACCGACACGCCTATCCGCCCGCGACCGCGCCCAACTGCGAGGAACAGAAGAACTGTCCCTCGCACAGGCACCTTTGGACGCATCCTGCGCAGGCCTCCGTCAAGCCCACGGGGAGCGTCCACTCCCGGGATCTCACTTAGCTTCACCGTGGGTGACCTAGTCACGGTTACTGAGCCCCTCCACCACGACAAGGTGGAGATCCCACGGGGGGGAAGTCATTTCTACCTGAAAACCCTGGCAAAATCCTGTTGGCAAAATGAGATAGCTGTACAATAAAAAGGGACCAACGCAATCCTTGTTGTATTAAATGTTTGCCAAATTTCCTCTAAACTAGTTTATTCTACGACGCTTAAACACACCTGTACATTTATATTTTTTACTTTTTTTTTAGATTTATGTACATACTCGTACTAGATGATGCCCACGGCTTCGCCCGCAATATTTTTTAATTTACCCGTTTTGGCCGATCCCGTGGGAATTTCGGGAAATCCCTTCTAAGTGCACCCCTACGGTCCCCAAGGAACATACATGCCAAATTTCAGCTTCCTGCGCCCAATAGTTTCGGCTATAGCGTGTCTGTCAGTCAGTCAGTAACGCAAGGATTTTATATATTAAGATATATTCTTAGAAATTATGGTTATTTAAGAAAGTGATGTATATAGTTATAATTAATAATCTGTAATGTAATATTTATAAGTAAATAAATAATTAATGTTTATTCTTATGCATGATGCTCAGGTGAACTGGTAAAAATATCACGTAGTATTAAGTTCGCCCTTTGCTAATCCATTATAAATAAAGGACTCCTAAAATATCTATAGAAGGATTACGACTCCTCAACTTAAGTTGGCAACATTCGCAAGATTGTTTGAGTCATGACAAGATATTTGATTTCATCGACATCTGCATTCTTTCATGTTGGGTATTGGAATCAATCCAGAGCAGGTTGCCATCAAATAGTTCGATGGATAGCAATATTGTTCAGCCCCTAAAGATGCCATCAAATTGTTGGCCGGTATAAAATAGTTGTTCAGGGTTACAGGATCTTGTTGAAGGTCAAAATAATTAAAGATAATTGCCTGTATTTTGATTCCGTAGAAAAAAAAAATCTGAATTTCTACATATATTATTAAATACTTAAGGTTCAGCAAGACATAATATTGATACTTTAATAGCGTGCAATTGTGCAAAATTATATTACGTAATATATGAAATACATCGAAGTTAACAAAGAAAATGTTTTATAAACATTCTTCAATCTTTAATGCGTTTCAAATAAAATATTCAGTAATTTTTGTCACAGCTAATTAACTGTAGTCAAAACTTACTTTAACGCATAGCACAGAGCATTGTAGGTTCCATATCAATCAGCAATTCTAATGATATATGAAAGCTTTCTCAGTTGATGTCAAATTTTATATCATATTCAAATGCGTTGGCGAGCAAGCTCGTAGTCTGCAGCTGAGTTATTGTAATGCTCAGTACTGACACACGGTTTAACTCGATATTTTTACTCGAAAACGAGTAAAAATCAACGTGTGGACTGCAAAACGCACAGCTCGATGACATCAAATACACTGTAATTTTACTCTAAGCGAGCCTTCGAGTCTGACTCGATCGAGTAAAACTGTATGTGAGTACGGAGCTTAAGCCATATTTTTTTACTGCCAACGTACAGAAACGCTTTATTGCAATGCAAACAATTGAGTGACGAATATATTTTGTTTTATCCTCCTTTTCCTACATACTGACATCGGCAACCATACTGTTATTTCTGTGTTTCCTTATAATAAAAAATACAATTACAAATTAATTCATCGACAATTTAGAATTTAGATAAGTCCCCCATAATTATTCGTAGGAACTATCTTTACGGTTATCGACAGCACATATAAAAGGGTTACTTACAATTATATACTGAGACACATTTGAACATTTCTCGTATTAAGTTATACCATCAAACTTACCGATCTTGCAATATACTCGTACATCCAAAGCTTGCTTGAAAAGGTTTTAAAATTCATAATTCAAAGATTGCTATAGCATTCAGCAAGTGTAAATAATGAAATTATTAACCTATCTAAAAAAAAATCCTAGACTCTCCGTTCAATTTTATAACAACAACAATTTTTATATAAACAAACATTTTGCATTGTGAGACTTATCCTTGGTGTATGCAGTCCAGCGCATGCACACCGGTCTGAAACTGGTTAACTTTTAATAGAGCGGAACAGGTAGGATTACAACGACTTGATATACTAGAGGAGGTCACTGTGCAAGTACACTGCAGGGTATAAAATAGCGAGACGAACATGAAGGAGGTAACATTGGCCAACGAATTTCTATTTGGATATGTATGTTTTAATCAAGAAATAGAAAAAGGTCCTCAATATTGTCAATTTTATGATATAATTAATTGCCATTAACTTGCGTCAGTATCAGCTGCTTTTTATTTTCAAAATCACTAGCATGCAAAATTAATCTTCAAATGATGATTTTTAAGACCAAATTCGCGGCTTAAATGGCATATAAGGATATAGCTTGCTGGTATGGTTATCGTAATCCATAAAACGCTTAAGAGTTTCACAAACAATTTTTAGTTTATAAAAGAACCTTACGTACCAGTATTTGATACAGACATTGCTTAACGGTCATTTTCAGTCATAACTCACAGTGCACAAGTAAGCATACACCAATTGAACTACTTATTAGCTTTGTGGAGCATCACAAATACAATTTCTATAGTCCGTTTAACTTGAATCATAAAAACTCTTGAGGTCTCAAAGGATAAAAAATTAAGGTAAGATGGGTGAGATGCCGTCTACCTTTATTCGACTACATTTATAATATTATGATAAGGGATATAGTTTTGAGTTTTGGTATTTGAACGTTTTCCTTTGGGAGACAGGATTATTTAAATAGGTCAGATGAAATGTGGTTCCGGTTTTCTTGAAGGCAATTTTCGTTCATTACTCAAATTACTGAAGCTTATAACTTTAATAATGTAGGCTTCATTTAAAATTTAGTTTGAAATATTAAAGAGTATATTTATAGTAATAGATAAAATAAAGAGTAGGAGTATAGTTACAGTAACAGATACCTGTAACCCAAGAGGAGTCACAAGGACGTTGCCAACCTAGATGGGAAAAGGAGTGGGATGAGGGAGAGAAAAATGAATGCTGCCTCCGGGACTCTCACTCACCGAACGAAACGCAACAGTGCAGATACTGTTATTTTACCTCGGCATTTTCTGAATGGGTAGAACTTCCACGGTCGAGCCGGCCCATTCCTACTGCAATCAGCAAGGCTATACTGACTATAAGCGTGGTGCACTATGACTTTACTCTTCTCATAGTGAAAGGAGGCCCGAGACCAGCAAAGTTTATATACAGGGCTAATGATGACGATGGTGAAAGAGAAAACTTTGTGCCCTTTTAAATAATAATAATAATAATTTCTTTATTCTCATATTGTTACACTTGCATACATTTACAAAAGTATTATCGTAGCAATAGTACAAAATAATGTTTCCGTCTATATAAATATTGGACGAACTACTAAGTGGGCCTAAATCTCTTTCAACTAGATGAATAGGAATTTCAAAATTGAAATTTTATTGATCCCGTATATATGTATGTATTTTTGCAAACGAAATAACGAGAACTTGATGGAAAATTCAATATTATTAGATCATACCTATTATTTATTCTTCTATGAAGAATATAATTAATTTATAATTATATTATTTGGAGGTGGTACCACAAAAAATGTTAAATCCCTGAAATAGGGACTTGCGTTTGCGTCAATGCTATATAATGACACGACAGGTAAAAAAAACATTGAGTAGAGTCAGTTACTACCAAAGAGATTGGATAATATACATAGAGACCGTCCTAGTACTCCCGAATTGAACACAGTCAACTGACGTGTAAGATACAATTTAGACAATATTATGCCATCAAATTATATAACCTTAGTGGTCCTTAGTGATTTTTTCTTTTATATCAGTTCTATCATGATTTTGAATTTAGTCGTATAATATTTATATCGACTTTTCAAGTGTTGTAAAAAATCTTATCGATATGTCTATCCACCGTATATTTTTACCTCGTTATTTTTTAGATTATATGTGCACGTGATAAAGATTTATAAAATAAGTGGATTGCTGCAGTATGTCGTGGAGAAAATTGGGTGCTTAGAAAGCACCATAGAATTTGTTCCAAGCATTTTACTGCGGAATGTTTTTATACTAATGACATATGGCTCCTCCCTTCTAAACATATCAGTGTGAGTGCTTAAATAATTACTTGCTATTATTTAAACTATCAGCAACAGTAATGAATTCCGAAGCTTGTTAGAATCCATCATATTACAAAAAAAAATAATGCACCTATAAAAAATATCTGATCTTTCTTTACAAAGACAGTAATATTTAAAGGACAGTAATTTGAAGGTTTGATAAGAATTGTCTGCTTTCACAGTCACGACTACTGAGTGGATATGCATCAAAATAAGGGAATCTTCATTTGAAAGAAGTTTTGTTAAATGTCATCTACCCAGAGACCAAAACTTGGTTGTTCTTGTTCGACTAGTGGACTAATAATGTGCATTTTTTCTCTCTAAATATTCTGTGTGTCACATGTATGACCGAAAAGTGTGCGATCCCGCACATATTTTTACACATAGATTTGTATTACCTACACTATGTAATGAGAAAATTTCAATAAAGTGATTATTGTTAATAACAAACCTTTGGGCACTATTCAAGGTTTTGTCTGATTTATCTATTTTAAGTAAATTTTTATGTTTTTTGCTTGATAAAATCCATGTCGACTATCTCCTATTCTTGTAAAGAATTAATTTGGATATGCCATTCTCAGTTATCATAATGCTTAAGCTATGAGTTTTGCTTTTATCTTAATTATTTGCTTTCTCTAATAAAAATATGTTATTGAGATTAGAGAGAGAGTAGAGGGTGATGATTTATTTATTTAATATTTATTAATCTCACTTACAGCTTTCATTACAGCTGAAAAACTAACTATAAATAAGTATAAATAAACATTTATGCCGAGGGTGTCGTATGAGGCGACTAAGAGAAACAAGAGAAGGAAATCTCGAAATAAAACCCTATACGAATACGTCTTGCTAGTGTGGTATTATAGTAGGCCAAACCTCCACCACGGAAGGTTAAAGACCAGCAGTGGACTTGAAAAGGCTGTTGATGCGTAAAGAAAAATACCATGAAAATTAGAAAATTACGCCTCGAAAGATTATGTGCTACTGAGTACCCATTTGAAACAAAAATATATAAGTTCAGTTTAAAAATGCAAGTTTGTGTAATAATTATTTAAAGACTGTCCATCAACAAGCGTTCTGACTGCTGTGGACATAAAGTTACGGAATTTAAAATGTATAACATATAAATAATATACTTTACAAGTACGTTTGATTTTGAACCTATATTGAAACTTTAATCGATATCGATAGCGGATTTGCTCAGTCACTATTAAATTAAAAAGTTACGATATTTGTGTTCAAATTGTCTTTAGCCCTAACTGACAAACATAGTGCCATCTTCTTCTGGCAACTCTAATTTATCATATGAGTGAAGAGTGTAGCTATATTCAATTTGTTCTTAAAAATATCGTTCCTTCCATGCTTCAGTTATTCTTCTGTGGTTACTACTCTTTCTATCTTATCTATTTACTTACTTACTTTTTGTTTCTGTGACAGTGTCAGTACTGTCAAATACTGGTAGGTATTATACGGTAAATTTGGATAATGGCAATGGTTGTGTTGCTTTAGTGTCATAATTGTAAAAATGAGAAAATATCCGACCGATCCTCACCTATCAAACTACCTATACTGGACCTGCCACACTTGTGTGAGGCTATTTCTTCATTCGACAAACCTATCCATTGGCACTAGAACATTTATTTTAATTTAAAAAACAAACAAAAAAACTGTTCTCTATTGAGCAACAAATCCAGCAAGGTATCTGAAATAGGTATGTCAAGCCAACAAAACTGCTTACGTAGGTATCTGTCGATTGAAAGATTTGCAGCCAGTTTATCCATACAAAACCGAATTATAGTAGAAAACGGCTTGATTGCAAGCATCTTGCGAACATCACTTTTGTTAGACGTCTCATAACTTTATTTATGTGACATTTTGTAGGTGTAGGTGTTTTGTGTATAACAAAGTGACGTGAACTTAGATACACTTCCATTTTAATCAGGCAAGGTAACAAACGTGACGAGCCAAAACGTCTGGAGTGCTTCTTTCGTCCCAAATATAAGGGATGATATTAAATTCTTGCGAAACCAGTTGCAATCATTTTAGTTTGAAAATGCTGGTAGTACACGAATATTTAACCTAGTTTATTGCTTTGAAATTTTAATATTTGGATGAAGACATCACGCCTACGTGCTTATAAAGTTTATGGGTACTTTTCCACTAAATATGTGCTTCGCAGCTACTCTACTACTACTACTGTTAAGCTACGAAACTATCTGACAGTTTCCACATATTATTATGCTATGCTATGTAGATGTAACACGGCGCGGTAGGTGTGGGGCAATGAAGCGCAGCTCGAGATAATTACGTAATGTTATAGGCGCATCTATAGCACACATTTATAGTGAATATACACAACACCGCACACATCCAGGGCACACCTACTTCCGGTATATAAAACATAAATTACTTAAGTCCGTTTCTAATGCTAAGCTATACGGACCAAAGATGCGTGCGTTCGATATCCACCAATGATGGACTGGATGCCTTTAAAATCGAAAGACAATTAAGGGATTGTCCATAATGAGAGATAAGAAAATAAAACTACAAAATTATTTTGAAAGATTCTATCGCAAAATACAAAATTTTATATTCGTCGCTCTATGAAAGTCCGAAGTAAGAAATATATCGTCTTTTATCCACGTTACACAACGCTATGAGAATGATCGTGTGCAAGACACTAAATCTGATACGCTCAAGCAAAAAATCATGCTATAACCAGCAGTGGATTGCTAAAAACTGTTATGATAATGATGATTGTTTCAAAGCAAAGTCAATTTCGTATAAAAATTTACAACCATAATGTACCGCAGAATGATACGCCTGAAAATGGCATCACTCTGTATCTCAGCTTTGTATTATATTTGACAAAATTAAAATAGCGCGGCAGCGAAGTGTATTGTTTTAAAATCTATTTCTGTTTGGGACAAACACTCGTTTTTCTATAGTGTGTAACAGAACTGTTGTCCTAATTCGGTTTTGTTATATAAAACATTCATTTGGAACACGAAACTGTGTAATTTTATAGCAACGAAACTGTCGCTCTAACTATTGTAAAGCTTTGAAAATTAATTAGGTATTGAAAGTTTTACATAGGATTGCTTGTGTGTGTGTGTTAAATAAATATAATTATTTATATGTTTTTCTTGTAATTCATTTATATATAAGCAATAGGCTTGTAAAAGTAAACTATTGGGCGTGTTCACTATTAACTGACTATATATCTGAAATGTCGGTATGTGTGTTCGTGTGTGAGGTATCACAGGCCTTGAAATGAAAGATGGTCATATGCACGACTTGATATTTATTAGAGCGTGCGACCACGGACCGAGCGCGACAATGACTGACGTACTGACTGGCGTGCTAAGCTACCTAACCACAGAGTAACAATACACATGTGTCCCTTCAGTACTCTCCTGCCAAAAAAAGAAAAGAAAACTACAAAAATACAATCAATATTAACTTCAATATTCTAAGTTATAACCTTGAAATAATACAGAGCATAAAATGAGTACTGTTAGTCGTCCTAAGGTGAAACAATTTGCCAGTCAGCAGTCTCGCTCGATTCGCAGGCGTCACGATTGCAATACAATAGCGTATCAAGTTGCGTCCCTGTTAACACAATTCATAACATAAGTATACAGAGTTAATTATAAGTTTTGAAATACGATATATTATCGTAGACGCAAATTATATGTTCACCTTTATTAATCAGTAAACTATACCATTTGAAAACAAATAGGTACAAACATTTTGATACAAATATTTGGACTACACTTTATTAGAAGTGAGCTATTGATACACAAAAGTACACAATGATAAGTAAATTTTAGTAAAATAAATTTTTACCTTTACAAATACATATAATTGAATTACGATCAGTACCGTAACTATATGTGGCCAAGCACAACTGGTTGTGGTTGTTGCTGCTGCTGAATAGTATGTACCTTAACCGTAGGTACCACATCTGTTACAGACAATATTTCCTTTTTAATCCATTTCTTAGCGCCTTTTGAGTATCGTTTCCAAACTATACTCGATATGATAATAGCGGTCAAAACCACGAAAGTACACAGTATCCACGTGAAATTATTAATTTTATCGTGCAATCCATTGTTAATTACTGTCTCGTTAATTATATTTTGATTTTGTTTTTCCTTACTTTGCCCGTAACCCATATTTGCTATGAGTACTTGATACGTATATATCGTTATAACAACAAAATGTGAATAAGTATGTACCAAAGTGACTTTGTTAAAGAAACGACATTGCAATTAATTGCGAAATTTCAAAATTGATGATACATCATCATGACATGTGTTACGAAACAACCTTAAAAACTAATACACATTATAACAAATTATAGAATTTGAATACTGTGATCGTCGATGACGCAATCGTTATTCAAAGAAGTATTTCAACGACGACATAAATTACATAACTTAAATAAATCTTAAGGGCTTTTTTACCACTCTGCCGCTCGTAGTACGCTTAATTACTGCGTCATCGTCGTTCACAGTGTCTTCATTCAACACATATGCAGGTTTTAACCTGTCTAAACCTATAGACGTTATTCTATCGCCTATTTTGACCGTAAAGACCTTCCCGTGGCGTTTGACCACCGGGTAGGGGCCGTCGTAAGGCGGTTGCCAGCTACGACGTACCGAGTCATTACGTATGAATACCATTGTACACTTATCTAAATCAGGATGAATGAACAAAGACTTCAACGTTTGGGGAGATGCCGGTTTAGGTCGTAAACTACTGATTGCTGTTTTTAACCTATCTACATATTCCGCATCGGAGATTTTATTACTTACCTCATCATAAAAATCACCAGGCAAACGTAATGTTCGGCCATAAGTAAGTTCTGCAGCGCTTACTCCCGTATCGCTACGTGGTACCACGCGCAATCCCAATAAGGCGGCAGGCAGCTGTCGTTCCCAACTAGTGTCGCATTGAAAACGTGCCATAAGTGCCACTTTAAGTACTCTATGCCAACGTTCTATCATGCCATTACTTTCCGGATGATAAGGTGTAGTACGCAATTTGTCAATACCTAAATATTTCATGAGTTGGCTAAACAATTGGCTCTCGAACTGTCTGCTCTGATCGCTAGTTAGCTTAACAGGACAACCAAAACGAGCTACCCAACCAGAAAAGACTATCTCGGCTACTGTTTTTGCCGTAATATCACGGGTCGGAAATGCTTCCGGCTAACCGGTACATCTATCAATCATTGTTATACAATACCTGTATCCATCTGCTGTAATTGGCAAGGGTCCTACAATATCTATGTGTACATGCGTAAATCGGTCTGCACTAGGGAAAGTACCTAATTGCGATTCTGTGTATTTTAGCGCGTTGACATTGTATACATGATTTCGCCCATGCAACAATGTCCTTATTCATAAATGGCCAAAAATATCTCCCAGTTACTAACTTCTTACTGACACGAATTCCGGGATGGCTTAAATTATGAATTGAATCAAAAGCTGTACGTCGAAATTCTTCCAGTAAGTAAGGTCTCATTTTGTTGGTAGATATTTCACAATAAATAGGTTGATTACAGAAAGGTAACAAAATTTGTTTTAATTGCAATTTACTGTTCTTTGTTACTTGTAACGCTTGCGCAAGGTACTGGTCTCTGTGTTGACGTAATGCGACTTCTGAGAAATCTATCGCCGTGGGACATGTTATTGTTTCTATGCGCGATAACGTGTCCGCTACCACATTATCTTCCCCACTAATGTGCTGTATGTCGGTGGTAAATTCACTAATGTAAGCTAATTGCCTAATTCGCCTAGGACTATCTACATTAGAATTACTTTTGGTAAAAGCGTACTTTAGAGGCTTATGATCCGTAAAAATTGTCAGAGGTCGGCCTTCATACATGTTCCTGAAATGTCTCATAGCCAAAAATATCGCCAATAATTTCCTATCATACGTGCTATATTTTTGCTGCGCCTCTGTCAATTTTTTAGAGAAATATCGTAACGGTTGATATACATTACTTTCTTTTTGCTGAAGCACTGCTCCCACGCATGAGCTGGACGCATCGGTCATCAGAGATAAGGGCACGTCTCGCAACGGGTGAAACAATGTAACCGCGTCCTGTAAGCTAAGCCTCCTCTGTCCACACAATCTTAGTTTTGTCCTTCTTTTTTGCGTTATGCAGATAACTATTTAATACCTACTGACATTCCACAGCCTTAGGTAAATGCGATCGGTAAAAGTTCAACATCCCTAAAAATCGCCTGAGCTGTTCAATATTTTCCGGTTTCGGAAAATCTTGAACTGCTTTGACCTTCTCACCAAGCGGTCGAATTCCTTGCGTAGACACCTCGTATCCTAAAAATTTTAGCTTTTCCAAGTCTAATTTACATTTGCTTACGTTAATAGTTATGCCAAATTGATTGAACCTCGAGAAAACGGCCTTCAAATGCTCTTTATGTTGATTTTCTCCATCTAAAGCTATGATGACGTCAACAACGAAATTGTATAAAAAATCTAAACCCTTTAAAACTACCGTATCCATAAATCTCTGGAATGTTGGAGCTGCGTTTCTCAACCCGAAGGTCATGCGCGGAAACTCAAACAAACCGAAAGGAGTTATGATGGCTGTTTTCTCGATTTCATCAGGTGCTATAGGAACAAAATGGTAAGCTCTATTTAAATCTAAACGTGAAAATATTTTCTTTCCAGCAAGAATATAAGTAAAATCTCTCAAGGGGGGTATAGGGTAACGATCGGGCTTGGTAATCGCATTAAGGCGCCTGTAATCGCCACACGGTCTAAGATCGCCGGTTTTTTTCGGCACTACGTAATGGACTAGCCCACGCACTCTTTGACGGTCTACAGATACTAAGCTCGGTCATGACCTTAAACTCCTCTTTAATCCTAACATACCTGTCAGGTGGTAATGGCCTTGCTTTAGCGTACACAGGGTGGCCAGAAGTTTCAATGTGATGTAACACATTATGTTTGGGTTGCTCCTTGTAACATACGGGGTTTGTCACATCTGGAAATTTATTTAACAACATATGCCATGGGTTATTATCATCAATCGTTTTGATACTTGCCGTACTATCGCTACATATGACGGATGCGATAACCTTAAGATTAGTCAACTGATCAACTAGCTTACACTCATTTAAGTCTACTAAAAGCTTATGATATTTTAAATCGGCACCTAAAATTGGCTGCTTGACATCTACAACGATAAATGTCCAACGATACGGTCTTCGTAAGTTCAAGTTCAGGGTCAACGTACAAGTTCCGTAAGTCTTGATTTTAGTACCGTTTGCAGCGTAAAGTTTGTATTTATCACTAATTTTACCGCACTTACTCGATTTCACTAAATTTTTAGGCAACACTGATATATTTGCACCTGTATCCACCAGAAAATTGTAACCACATTTTACGTTGGCCACGCATAAACGGTGATTCGCAAAGTCTATACAGCTCTCCGCCAAGTCTTGTTTCCCGACTGCGATTTCTTCTCCCAATTACAAGGTTTAATGCATTTGTTAGCTTTCTCCGCATATCTGTAATGGTAGAAACTTAGCCAATCCTTACTGTCGCGGCTGCGACCTTCTCTGGACTTGCTCCTTGTCCTTGACCTTGACTGTACGAAATTCCGCCTATCGTTGCGATAATCCTGCCTACTTCGCCGGCTCAACTCCTGCACCTCTAGCGTCAGCTTGGCAATTTGCACGGCTTAATCTGGTTGCAAAGTTGCGCTGGCACTGGCTACCTCAGCAACATCAATTGGACGAGTAGTCTCCATAATTTTGTCAGCAACGACTGCCAAACTCTCCAGGTCCTTAACGTCGGTGACGGCTAAAACTGCTCGCACCGATGATGGTAGATGCCCCGACCACATAATCTTCAGAGTCTCGTCAGGAATTTTAGTACGTGCCAGGTCCTTCATACGTCGCAGTAATTGAGACGGTTTTTGACTGCCCAATTCCATCTCTCCTAATAATTTCTGGAATTGAAGAGCTTCACTCTCCTCAAAAACTTGCAAGAGCCTTTCTTTCAGCGTCCCATACCTGTTCTTCTCTGGTGGTTCAAGTAGCAAGTCACTGACTTGCTCGATTGCGTTCTTGCTCAGCTTTGTGACCATCAGGTTTTGCTTCGCTGCGTCGCTAAGTTTCTGAGAGTAAACGGTGGCTTCGAAGTGGACAAACCAAAGCCATTTATCCATCCAAAACTCCGGGATCCGTGAAGTCACGGTAACCGAGGCCAACGCGTCCTCACCTGCGCTACCCTCGGGTTTAATCGCCTGTGGTTGCGCAGGTGCCGGTGTCGTATGTTGCAACATTCTGGACTCGTGAGTCACTGTCCCGCCCGATAATTATCACCGTGTCCGCAATGTCCGAGAATCGTCCGCACAAAAATTCACAGGGGTCACCACTGTAAAAGTTAACTATTGGGCGTGTTCACTATTAACTGTCTATATATCTGAAATGTCGGTATGTGTGTTCGTGTGTGAGGTATCTCAGGTCTTGAAATGAAAGATGGTCATATGCACGACTTGTTATTTATTAGAGCGTGCGACCACGGACCGAGCGCGACAATGACTGACGTACTGACTGGCGAGCTAAGCTACCTAACCACAGAGTAACAATACACTTGTGTCCCTACAGGCTCGCCCCCTATTACGTGGGACCTAAAAACTCATAACGAAATGTGGGTGTAATATAACACCTCTGCCTACACTTTCGGGGATACAGGCGTGGAACTATTGTCCCATAGTTACAATGTTAGAATATACACGTCGCTAGTGACAATGTAGTTTTAGTACTATGACTGTGTTAATTATTTCGGGTGGTTTCAGATTAGCGTATTGTTCTGTGCGTAAACGCTCGTTGCAGCATACGCGCTTATACGCGCGCTACATTACGCGCTTCAAAAAACCGGACTCGCGATTTTCGGCGTGTTCGCGCGCAACGATAGTGACATCTTGTTAGTGTCAACATAGATTTTGACAGCTGGCGGCTTACAAGCGCGTCAACGCTCGTACGAGTTGCGCGTGTGCCATAAAGCGCGCCTATACGCACCTACGTGCGATTCCAAAAACGATCTTATACGCGCTTATAAAACGCAAATCTGAAACCGCCCTTACTATCGTAAGAACTTTTGGTGAATCTAAATAAATAAAAAGCTCCATAACATTTTGTGTAATTTGTTTATAATCAAGTAATGATTAACACTGAAACGTGTGAGAATAAGTAACAAATACAATTGGCTAGTACAATAAAAAAAGAAAAGTTAAAAGCAAGTGTAGCAAGTCAGAAATTTCAAGATTGAAGCGATTGAAAATTCTTAGTCTACGCCTCTTCGCGTCTTCCTCTCTGGAAAGCGGTGTAAATAACAATGGCAGTATCATGGCAAATGTCTATAATCCGCATCTGACGAATTCGTCTCATGAACTCAGTGACTTACATAGCACATCTACTGAGAACAATTGCTTCGCTTCCGAGATTAAAGAGAAAGCTAGCTAAGACTATACGGATGGCAACACTTAGAATGTTACAAGATAGCAGCGGAGATATGCGCGAAAAAAATTTTTGTTGCAGAGCCTAGGAGGAAGCAGCAATATAAACGTATTTACTTACAAAATGGTTATTCTCTGCCGGGATACATGTAGTAGAGATGTTGTAAGCAATAAATGGGTGGAAGCGAATACATAGCTTAATTTATTCTTATCCATTCGTTCTAGCCGCAATACTTCAGTGTTTTCGCAATTATAGTGCAACAATTCCAGAAATTGCTGATAATAGAACCAATAGTTAATGATTAAGACTTATTGCAGTAATAGATCAATAATTATGTCAATAAAGTTTTTATAATAACAGGCTTAATGACTATTTGCGATGCTGTTCACGGTCTTTTATAATAACGCCCTGAATGGAAAACCGGTGATTTTTATGTCAAACTAGCTGTGCCCGCGACTTCGTTCGCGTAAATGTTGGAATTTAATTAGCATGATATTTATGCTAAGAATATATTTTATTTATAACTTTTATATGTATATTATATACCTTATGTATATATTTAGAGAATTTCTTTACACTCACACAACATTAACTGTTTTACCACCTTCACATAGAACATACATACATAGACTCACGCCTGTTTCCCGGAGGGGTAGGCAGAGACCATAGAACGCCATTTGCAACGATCCTGACATACCTCTCTTGCTTCATTCAGTCCCATCAAGTTTCTCATGCATGCTCTTCTGTTTAGGGTACCTACTTCTGACCTGTCCTTTATTTTAGGATGTCTCCAATCTGATCAGAGAACGTCCGCCTAGGTCTTCCCCTTCGTCCTGTCCCATTAACACTTTCCTTATATATCTCCTTTGTCAGTCTTTCGTCATCCATCCTCTCCATGTGTCCAAACCATCTCAACAGGTCTGTACAGTTTACCTGTACAAAATGCTTACTCGGCATTTTCATTATATGCGCGACACCGTTGCATCGGTGTAGTACCTATCATTTTATTACGAATAAATCAGTGCACTTACAGCACTCTGCTCGAGCGGTTTCTTTTATCATTCCTGATCGACCCTATATCATTTATATCATTATCATACATGTCAGCAGTATGCGTATATACTACCGACAATGCCTTTCCCGATGCTTGTCACTACATCTTCTTTTACCGCACACCACTCTCGTATCACACAATTCTTTACTCTGTTGGTCATAGACACACCACACTTACTTCTTAGTGCTCTCATTTGTACAGCATTTATTCTACTTTCATGACTCTTCTGCCATACCCAACTTTCATTACCATACATAGAACATGTAAATTATTTTTACCGATCATGTGAAAAGCAACATGTTCGGATGTCGATTCCAGCTGTTTCAAGTGTCTGTTCCTGCGATTTATTTAGAAAATACACACAGGACTACGACTATCCAGCCCTGCCAAAAGTAAGATAGCCCCTTTGAGTAATTCAAGAGGTATCTGAATTCAGGGCGCAGTCTCCCGCTCAGAGATTCCCACGTACGTCACGTACGTGGGAATCTCTGAGAGGAGTGGGAAATTGGGAATATCTAATGAGGCACCTGTATAAGAACAGACCGCGAACGAACGAAAGAAATCAAAGAAACTCGATAACATTCAACAATCATAAACTCATAAGTAACGTCAAATATCCAATCCAAGTATTCCAACGACGATGAAAGCAAATTATCCGAGAATCTGATCAATCCTTGGAGAATCTTAACACCACCACCATCATTCAGAAAATGACGTCATTTGTCAACGCCATCTATGTTTACATATACAAACCGACCGAGATAGAAAATAATAATTATGAACTAATCGACAATTCATTGAAAAAAGGATCTATAGTCATTGTATTTATCATTTAAAATAAATAATAATGAAATGATTACATAACTATTATATAAACATAATAATTTGAAATACATGAGATTGACCGTTTAAATTAAGTGGACATTGTAATAAATTTTGACACAGACTTTTTGCTTATGAAAGTGCCGAATATTATACTCTATTATTTTTTAATAACAGAAATATACCCGACACATAATTATTGTCTTTTTTGCAAGAAACATTTATTTTGCTAGAAAATTATTTGAAAATAGTGACATCTAGCGATCGGTAAGTAGCCATAAAACACTTCGAAGGTACCTATTTAGAGCAACTATACTTTTACTAACAAACTTATAATGATCATAGATGGCACCATATATATAACCAGTTTTGGATGATCCCGGTTTTGTTTGGGACTACGTACAAAGGAGAGGTCAAGCTGTACACCGTAAACCACTCCACCGATTATGTTGTAACATATACTATTTTATAGGTTTGAGTATCCTTTGTACATGAGTGTAAGTTTTATTGAAATCAATTCGGAAATTTTAGAGATCTTTAGCAACATAGGGAAAGACAGACAGACAGACAGACAGACAGACATAAATTCTAAAAAACATCAAGTATTGCTTTTTAGCATTTTCCTAGATTTTTTAGCTAATTTTCGTCAAAAAATCTTCAATGTACAGACTTTTTCCCCTCTACAGTTTTATTATAGTATAGATGGTCATGTTGTCATGAACTAAATAACTGTCGGGTAGGTTGATCGGGTATGTAAAAGCTTATTTATATATATTGATTCAATGATGGTTCAATTCCCACCACTTCATATTAATTTGACTGTTTAAACTACAATTCTCATCCATCCTCCTAGCGTTATCCCAGTTAGAACCCGGAGTCCGTTTTCTAGTCTAACCTGAATTGACTGAAAATATCTTTTTTTCCCTTTAGCGACTATCTGTCTGGCCCAAAGGGATAGCTATATTCCATTAATTCCATACACTACAATTCTATTAAAACATAAAATATTTTTGAAAAATAGCTGAGTACTCAGATACCGTTCTATCAATAGACCAAAGTCACTATTCCCACACAATATTACCTATTTCGAGTTTCAATGTTTTGGCTGTTCTTCTTCCTACAATTGAAGCAAACTTAACAAACGCCATATTAAATCGCCCCAGCCATCTTCAAGTTTTAGTTTTAGACCAGTGCACAGTGTTTTAAACATTAGAGATTTCATAAGTTTTCGTCAGCAAATATTATCATCTGACCTACGGCTCAAAGTATAGCTATTAGAATTATCTGGCAAGTTCCTCTGTATTACTCATTCATGTATTCAATAATTCTTAATCCATCACATCAATATTTATACAAAGAATAAAAAAGGTATGTTTTATCTGCCAAAACTATATGATAATCTTGCGTCTAGAGGGATCATTAAAAACATGTTTCAGCTTTACCGGCGCCCCAGTAACCTTGGCTGGAAACCGCCGGTCACTACAATCGGTCTACGTCATAGGCAGATAATATAAAAAATATCTTATATGGACGATAAGAATATGCCCTTGACTCAGGCTGCTTGGGTTTTAATTTCTAAGCTTGCGATTTATTCTATGGAGTGAGAAACTACAGGTATCCTTGGAATTTTGTGTCATGTCTATTCGCCAATCTCATGTTGTCATATCGCCCTTTTCTTCATGTTTTAATTCGGCTATTACAGGTAATTGTTGGACTAACATTTTATAAATTAGAATGGTTTTCATCGTGTGCTTACGGATTAAGAATACAAAGTATCACTACCAATTTTATTTAGTGGATGTCTTAAGAGACCACTAAGTAAAATACATTAAGAAAATATTGTTTGGCCGCAGATAAGAAAATCCATATCGTTATCTAATTATACAATTCCGTCTGGCCAGCATGGTATAGTATAATCCTACAATGGATTCACAACGCTATTACGACGTATTTAAGAAGAGACATCCAGCAATAGACTGCGGAAGCCTGTAAAGTTAGTTACTTTTAAACCACGCCAACAAAGCTATAAAAATAAAAGATTGCAGTTGCAATTGTGACAGTAAATGCAAACAATTTGGAAAATATTCACAGCTTAGTAGGCTTTTAGAATTGAAAAATAATAGTCTGGCCATGTAAACTTATTCTTGCGGTCAGTAAAATTCAAATTGTGCTCAAGTTCTTCAACTTCGAGAGGCAGTTGAATGGTTTTCATTGGTGTTTTATGTTATGGTTCTTTAAGAAATGTATAATGCATAATTTAATATTATTTATACTCAAAATTACTATACACAATAATAATAATATCGGAGAGCAATGATTTGTATGATGTTAACATACATACATACATAACTTCACACCTTGTTTTATCCCGAAGGGGTAGGCAGAGGTATTACACACTTACACTTCGCCAGTTATGTTTCGGTCCCCACATTATTAAGAGAGAGATATTTAACATTTTAAATACACACATAACTCCAAAAAGTTAGAGGTGTGTGCCTGAGGATCGAACCCGAGACTATCGTCTCGGCAGTCCCTTACGCACACCACTGGGCTATCGCTGATGTTAACGCAATGCCTATTATTGAGTACTACCTGTTACCCGCAGTCTCAATCGCGTTATATTCTGTCTCTCGACAAAATCGCCACTTATCGGGTCAAATAATGACTTGTTATCGTGTAACAAATTATATGCTCTGAAAAAACAGTTATTTCGAAATCAAAGACACTGCACTTTTATTTATATAGATAGATATAATATATAGATTTTAAAGTATGAATCCCTTAAGTGTCCTTCGGTCACGGTGTGCTCGTAAGAGAAATAGGCTGGTAGTGTCCTGCGTGTTTAAATGATACTATGTATTTATTTATTAATTACTTTATGAAATAAAGATAAGTTTCTTACAAAGTTGTCTTAGAATCCATAGTTAGTTAGATATTTCGTATTCTTTTTATATTTTTATGCATAACTAGAGGACGCCAGCAGCTACGCCTGCATTTTTTTAAATTTACCCGTTTTGGCCGATCCCGTGGGAATTTCGAGAAATCCCTTCTTAGTGCACCCCTACAGTGCCCAAGGAACATACATGCCAAATTTCAGCTTCCTGCGCCCAATAGTTTCGGCTGTAGCGTGTCTGTCAGTCAGTCAGTAACGCAAGGATTTTATATATTAAGATATTTGAAAAAAAAACTGCTTTCATAAATATTGTTCCGTCGGATCGTCAAAATGGCGTCTTTCTTCGGTGATATGGATAAATAGTTATTGTGAAGTGATATCGGTGACCTGTGCTTAATTAATGTGTATAACTTCGCATCGTCGACCCGTGTGAATATTAGTGCAGTGAGAAAGTGAATTTCGAGAATAATTTATATGTATTGTGGAAAAATGCTTCACATGGTTTAAGAAAAGAACAAACTGACCTGCAATTATCATTTGTTTTCGACAATCACGATCACGATTTAATGTGAAATCGATACAACATTAAAACGATGCTGTGACGTTTTTATTTGATTTAAAAGTTGCTTTGCGTCAAAAATATTAGCTTATTGATAAAACTTTGATTAAAGATTAAATAACTGCATTTTAATAATTATATATTAAACCAAACCGACCCTATAAAGTTCGATCGGATCGATTACTTATTTAATAATCGATACGGATCAAAAGCACTCGCGTCTATTCCTGTCACACCATTTTGTATGGCAACAATCAAATAACTTGACCCTTTGAATACAAACAACAGGTAAACACTTTAACAATCGAGATAGGTATTAAAAGGTATCATTCAATAGCCATAAAGCTTTTCCAGATAACTTGATAAATCAGAAGACGTGTATTTAGAGGGAAATGAAAGACTACATTATGTATAAAAAATGTGGGACGAGAAAATAAATGCGGACGAACCGAGTTTTTATTTTGTATGAAGAGTGGTTTAAAAATGAAAGGTAAATTACTTCATTAATGGTTCGATAAAAGTATTTGGTTTGAAGCTTTTCTCTTGCGCCTTTCGGCTCATTTACATACGCTTAATAAACATAAATATTCAGATGATTATAAAACGATATTTTGTTTTTAACAAGGTAGTTAAACCTACCAATTTTTACAATGTTTTATTTTTCAGCCTGCTTCAGCTCTGTATAAAATGGTGATGCAGCTATTATATGACTAAACATGGTATTTTTTAATTTTATTTGTGACTAATAGAGTGCTGGTGTCTGATATATAGACTACTTTTTCACGCAATGCAAACCTCCTTGAAGGCTCTCAAAATTGGAGCTAGTGGTTGGGGTGGGATGTCTCAGATACCCTCGTAGGCGTTTATTCCTCTGCCATCACACCATCATCAAAAACATCTGGGGTATTAGAAAACAGTAGCATTTTTAGAAAATACGGCTTACCAAAAAACGCGGAAAATCTTACTCAGAAGATATTTTATCTAGAAAAATTTGCAAAAAAACCAGCGGCCGCCCCGCTGTTAAAAAGACAGACCAATGATTTTAGATTGATAAAGTTGGTTTTCAGCAACCTTACTCATAGGATGTGTTGAGCCACAGGGTCGGGTGATCTCGAATCGAAACAGTACCTATATGTGGTTGTACCGTTACAAGTGATTATATGTATACATAGCTCCTACCAGCGCATCTGTGGTGCCATTGTAACGTCGCATTTGGAATATTCTGGAGTTTAGCTATAGTATCGTAATATCTACGAGCAATCGTAGAGCGCCCTCGTGTTCCATGTTTCACGAGCGTTCACATCGGTCCCAGGTTGGGCGCCACCATTACTGGTTCTTGTTAGTTGGCAATTAAGAACAATTAAGTAATTACTAACAAGTTTACTAGAAATCACTTTCGTGCTATGAAATTGAGACTATACTAGAGTATCTTCTCATTTTCGTAGCATAGGACAGGTTAGCAGTACCCTGAACAGAAGAGCATGCATGAGAAATCTGATGGGAGTGAATGAAGCAAGAGAGATATTTAAGCATCGTTGCAGATTGCGTTCCGTAGTCTCTGCATACCCCTCCGTGAAACAGACGTGAGTCTATGCATGTATGTATGTAAGTGTAATCAATAGAACAGGCACAGTCCTAAACATGTGGACTGTAGGTCTCCACCCAGTTTTGTTAAGAATGTGAGGTAGAGTAGCAAAGAAACAAAATGAAAAACATCACTGTTGTAGGCTTACCATTCATACAACCAACATGGCCATTCAATATCTCAGTTGGCCCTCCAATTTCTTTCATTCCACGTCTATTTTGGCCAGCCAACTATCATTACGACAATAGCATCACTACAGAGTCCACTTACAGACTCAAAAGGAGCAAATTGATTTCGCTCCACTTTCAATATTATCTTATAAGATAAGATATGAGATTGGTACGTGTTCAAGAAGATCTCAGAGCCGTTACACATTGGTTTGTCTGATTTTACTACGACATTCCGCTGAATTGTCCGACTTATGAACTAATCTACTATTGGGATGTCACAAACTATAATATCTTATGGCTTTATCGTGAAAATCAATTTCCTTCGTTTTTTAGATAACTGATGTTTGAAGAGATTCTGCGTTGTGCGTTTCGAAGACGCGGTGAGAAAAAGTTTATTGCGATATATTTTTTTTTTAATTGCACAAAAAAGATCATTATTTAGATATCCTCAGTATAAGAATAGAGAATAAGAATCCTCAGAATAATTCTGTAAACATTGAATGTATTCTTATCAAATGTGAAAATTGTAGCCATGCTACTTGACTCGCTAAAGAGAAATAATCATGAGGGACTACTTTTACTAGTGCATCGTCCTAGCAAGAAGCAAGCCAATATCGGTTATTGTGAAGTTTCGAAACTATTCTCTTATGGCGCTGATACACCTGAGCATTCACTTGTAACAGAACAGCGAGCATTCGCCGTTCTTTGATTTGCCGAACCAAACATTTTCACGATCATTCTAGCAAACACTCTAAATTCAAATAGTCCGTAGAATATAGAAAACATATAGAAATCGCACTACAACAGCAGTTTTACCCAATATATTTACTTCAGATTCACTTATGACTTATTTCTAGAGTAAGAGTAATATACATAAACAAATGACATAAATAGATACATACATAGACTCACGCCTGTTTCCCTGAGGGGTAGGCAGAGACTACGGAACGCCATTTGCAACGATCCTGACATATCTCTCTTGCTTCATTCACTCCCATCAGATTCCTCATGCATGCTCTTCTGTTCAGGGTACTTCTCACCTGTCCTGTTTTTAGGATGTCTCCAATCTGGTCAGAAAACGTCCGCCTAGGTCTTCCACTTCGTCCTGTCCCTTCCAGACTTAACTTATATATCTGCTTGGTCAGTCTTTCGTCATCCATCCTCTCCACGTGCCCAAACCATCTTAGCATACCTTTATCGATGCTTGTCACTACATCTTCTTTTACCCCACAACACTCTCTTATCACACAATTCTTTACTCTGTCAGTCAGAGAGACACCACAGATACTTCTCAGTGCTCTCATTTCTACAGCATTTATTCTACTTTCATGACTCTTCTGCCATACGCAACTATTACTACCATACATAAGAGTAGGTACTAACACCCCTCTAAGCACAGCCAAACGTGCCTTTTTGGACACGTTTTGGCTATTCATAAACGCCTTCAGAGCTCCATTCACTCTATTACCTGCATTAACTCTTCTTTCAATATCTTCAACATTCTTACTATCTCTTGTAAACAGCGTACCTAAATATACAAACTCATTCACTTGCTCCACTCGCTGTCCATCGATCATAACATTACAAGCCGTAACGCATTCCTCCTTTTCAAAAACCATAACTTTCGTTTTACTTACATTCACTTTCATTCCTTTCCTCTCTAACGCACCATGCATGATTGTTAAATAAATGACGTTTCTAAATAATAAAATGCAGATTTTAATTTGAACAGGTTGAATAAATCACACAAGTGTCTGTTCCTTCGTTCAAATTTATTTCTCGATATCGAGAGTTTATCAACATTCTATAAAAATTAATTCTGAGTAAACCAAATCTTAGGATCTATTGTAAACACTATCGATATTTTATCGATATTTTTTCTGAGTAAGCCCACCACTAGTCAAGTTAAAATTAGTGACAAACTACGAAAATTCTTCCCTAGATTAAAATCATAACTCAAAGGGAAGTAAATATGTTGGATTTAACCGCCATTGTACCGCGAATTCTATGTATTATCTATATTCTAAGGCGCGCCCGAATGTTTGTGAGAAAGCTCGCTAAAATACACTCATTTGTTTTGTAACATTCGCGAGAATGCTCATTACAGGTGAATGCTCAAGTGTATCAGCAGCTTAGGTACGGCACTGTATTTTTTAGGCAAAGCAAATTATTGTAAAACGTTTAACAGTGTAGTCAGTAAAGGTGAACTTCAAAGTATTAATAAAAGTGTATGAAAATTATCATGCTTTCATAATCGTTTATTTTGATATTTTGCATCATCATCATTACACACTCACCACAATCAACACCTACCAACATCAGGTAATCATCTTTACTAAAAAATATTATATATTTTAGCCTAACTAATACTTATTACAAAATAAATAACTATATATAACAATAAATAACAGAATAGATAGAATAATAGGTAGTAACAAATTACAAAACCATGTCATGAAACCAGGCGTATGTACTAGGAATTACTTTAGTTCCTATAGGGTAATTCAAATCTTTTTTTTATTTCTGCCAGCTCTATTTTATTACAATAAGCTTTTGATAGTGTCTGTCCAGCCTTCAGCATTTTGACTGTAATCTTATCATATCCTGCAGCCTTACCTAATTCCATACTTCCCAGTGCCGTCAAAATCTCATCCATGTCAATATTGCTTTCACCATTGCTGTCATTACCATACATTTCAGTAGTGGGTGTCTCTATCGCCGTTCTTTCAAATAATCCTTCAAAATACTCTTTCCATCTCTTCATCACGCACGATAAACCATTCAGTATCTTCCCATTCATGTCTCTGATCGATGTGTATTCCAAAAAGTGTGTTCTTCCTCGAAAAAAATCATATTTATTTCCTCTTTCTTCTTTTTAACCATCTCTTTCACAATTTTTTTTTATCTAAAAACCTCTTTTCTAGCTTCATCTATGTCCTCACTCGTTGCTTTTCCCATTCTTTCATTTTCTCTAGCAGCCAACCAATCTAACCAAGCTTTCTTCTTCTCTGACACTGGTGATTGCACATCCTTGTCCCACCATGTATTCATAGTCATTCGTTTTTTCTTTCTCTTGATCACACTACATATTTCTGCTGGTATAATTCTTCCACATTATTGATGCAATCGAACCTCTCAAATTTTGCTATCAATCTTCGTTTATATTCATCTTTCACATCTTTCTCTTGTAGGTTTTCAACTTTTATTCTTTCCAAGACTCTCTTGATTGTATTTTCGGTGTCGCCATCGATTAAAGAGCCCACTTATCCGGCTTAACACCAAAAAGTGGTCTGTATGGATGCCAATCCCCCAGTACACCCTCGTACCTATCACATTCTTTCTCAATTGGTCATCTACTATTACAAAATCAATCATACTTCTTTTAACATTTTTCGCCTCACGTGTACACATATGTAGCCCTTTTGTGATCAAACATGGTGCTTGTCACACAAAGGCTCCACTGCAAACAAACCTCGAGCAGTACTTTGCCATTTTCATTCACGCTCTCACCACCGAATTCACCTAAAACCCATTCAAACCCATCTCGCTATACTCCCACCCATCCATTGAATTCGCCTAACAAGATTAGTCTTTCGTTATCCTTACAGTTCCTCAAAATCTCTCTTAAACTCTCCTAAAACTCCTGCCTTTTGTCTTGTTCTTGTTGTCACATGCCCTTTACTATATTGACCGGGGCGTAAACCTCTAAGGACATGAGTAGGTTCTATTTTCATTCTTATCCATATTAGCCTAGCATTACACATTCAAACTCTTTTACGCACTCATTCATTCGCGCAGACAGTATTATACCAACTCCCTTGCAGGCTCTGGTGGTACTGTCTACCCCAGACCAATACGCCGTGTATGCACCGTGCTTGGTAGTGTCACAACCCTTCCTTTTTGTTTCGTTCACACACAGAACAATCTTTCTATCATCCATCATCTGATATACTTCATCCAATTTACCGTCCATCCCTCCTCCAACATTCAACGTTGCAAAACGGCTTTCCGTAGGCCGCTTTCCGCACTCGCGGGGAACGACAAACCGCGTTGCCGCCGTATGGAGAAGTAGTTTTTGTTCCCACGAGATTTAGGGATCTAGACTGTCCCTCCCCGCAGAGCCCTTTACTCCGTTTACGATCTTGCCCTATTGCCACAAATCCCTCGGCGCGAGGCGGTTCACACGGTTTGTGCCTCGTATGCTCCCTTAAAGTTGGTTTAATTTCGAAGTTTTCCTTCTCCTAGACAGGTTGCCAACCAAGGCTAACGAGACCCAACCCCCGAACGTTTGGTTAAATTTCGGCGTTTTCCTTCTCCTAGACAGGTTGCCAACCAAGGCTAGTATTTTCATTACGGATATTCAATAATTGAAAAATGTGATCTGCTCTTCTTTTAACCTCTAACTTGATCTGAAATAAACAGACAATATAATTATAAACTCACAAAGCGGGGTAGAATTAATTAAAGAATAAACATATTTACGTTTAAGTCTCCGTAGTCACAAAATCTGTTAGTAACGTAATGCTATAATATAAAATTCGGCTCCACAATTTATGCAATGTTTACTAAAAAAATGACGGCAGTACAAATACGTCACCACAATATTATCTTATTTAGTATGGAAACGCCCTAAACCAATAAAATGTCATTACAAAATTAAATACTGATCAAATAACTTACCATAAGTTTAGAATCAAAACGGCGGAATACGGTTTACGTCGCTTACGGAGCGCTCGCGCGACACACAACGTTTAGCACTATCGTCGCAACACTGAAACGGGTTCTTTAATACCAAGGGACGCGCGGGTATGGCGTGATTTAAAAGAGACAGAAATAGTACGTTTGTCTTTTTCCGGCCCAAAAGCGTCGGTTTAATTTTAATAAACCGATAGAATCGTTCGGTGTATTAAACTCATTTTCCTAAATTTTTGAGTTAAGCCACTTCAATTCTAAAGGTGCGATATGTTTTTCACTTTCCTTTAATTTAGCTAATTATCAACAATTAAACTAGCATATTACTGAATTAGGCATATTGCATAAAACACAACTTTAGAAATTAATCGCCTCTTTTTTAAATGGTCTGTTTTTTATTGGTGTTCTTTAGAAATAAATAGACTTAAAGTAAAATAAGCCAAAAACAAATTAATAATTTTCGGTAAATAAGTGACACATTTTTTTTAATAATTAATTAACCATATGTTTAATTAATTATAGCTATAATTTAGCAAATAATCTTTAAAACAATTCCTACTCTAAGGTTTAAAAGTAAAATGATGACAGCAAATTGGTTTCTGCAAGTATTATAATCCAATAACTAAAAAACGACCAATTCTTCGAATACATTTTTGGCGTTTACCATAAAATACGAATTTCGAATTAGGTCAGTACAATTCTAAAGGTGCGATATATTAAAAGTCGTAGAATTATTGGACGAAATTGAGTAGCTAGTAGACAGTAAAATTGAATTTCAAAGTATATATAAAATGTTTTAATAACTATTTTCCAAATATTATACCCACAACTATCTGATTCAAATTGGTTTCCAAGAGATATGAGAATGTTGACAAGTGTCCTCTCAAGTATCGAAATATCGATTCCTTGTAACATTCAGTTACAATATTTGCTTCGGATGTTTTTTTAATCGCACTCTACTCGATAGATAATTTGTGTAAGTGGTTATTGGAGTAGATATTCTTCTAACACATTATCTGGTTTTAATCTTGTATTCTTTATATAATTACGATAGTGCATTGGGCTCTTGAGGGTAGGCATAGTTGTATTAGGTACTACGTCAAAATTTCGCTTTTATGTTCAAAGGCATCATAAGATTTAAAAAGAACTAACTGCTACTTTTGGTTTTATATCGCTTAATGAATCAAATAAAACATTCACTGCCACGTTGTCAATATGCTTTGCTTGACTTGACAGTGATATCTCAGTGTTAGGACAGTTAGTTTTACTCATGAGCTCCGTTTTATTTTAATCTTGACAAAATTACCACTTACCCGTTCCAACAGTAGTTGCTAATTTTTAACTAAAGTATCTTTATGCTAGTTCTGGAGAAGTTTCAAAATATAAGGATAAAATTATTCTAGTTACTGAAGGTGTCGAGTGAAACTCGCACTAGGTAATTCGTTTTTAAAATTCCAGTATTTTGCGGCTACTCCATTAAAAACCTATCATATTTCAACAAACTAGCTTCTTAGTGTAATATTGATTTCAAATTCTGTGGCGTAATAAGATTAAAATGTTTATTTATATAAGCACTTAACAATTATTTTTAATATATTTTTACTGTCCCTAACTATTCTCAGAATGAGGATTTAGAGAAGTTGTGTAGATACCTACAGCAAATTTAATTTATTGTGAACAATTCCTAGTGTACAGGTCCGAGCATCCCTAGGCTGACCCCCTGCTGTCACGAGTGCAAATTATATCGTTGACGTTTCTTACCACCGGATTCAATATGCGACCTATCCATCGATTTGGATATTAGAGATGCATATTAATTTAACATAAGCATAACATGACAGCCGTAACCGAGGGCTTAACGTGCTCTCGGAGGCAAATTGTCTAGCGGTAATTAACAATTATTACGCTCGTAACTCCTAGAGTCATGAGCGTGATGAATGTGAAAGTGTGATGAATGTAGTCATTGGCTTAGAAAAATAAGAGTTTACCTGACAAATCCGAACGTTTTAAAAAATATTGAAACTGTCGCTTCAACGTTTACCGGCAAACACGACGAATGCGTCGTGTTTGCCGGTAAACGTACCAAAAAACGAATAAAATATTTTACTTACTTATTAGGATTACTCCCTACCATCAGATAGGCAGCAGACTAATTTGTTACCATTTTTTTTTTAAAGTTATCTCTAGTACTCCTAGTACATGTTGTAGATGCGGCTTTGCAAAACAAAACACTCAGTGCGGTACTACCCAGTGTGGCGGCCGCTTAAATCACCGAACTATTTTTATATTAAATGAAGGGCTTACAAATATACATACATACATAGACTCACGCCTGTTTCCCGGAGGGGTAGGCAGAGACTACGGAACGCCATTTGCAACGAGCCTGACATACCTCTCTTGCTTCATTCACTCCCATCAAGTTTCTCATGCATGCTCTTCTGTTTAGGGTACTTCTGACCTGTCTTCCCCTTCGTCCTGTCCCATTCACACTTGCCTTATATATCTTCTTTGTCAGTCTTTCGTCATCCATCCTCTCCGTGTGCCCAGACCATCTTAACATGCCTTTCTCGATGCTTGTCACTACATCTTCTTTTACCCCACACCACTCTCGTATCACACAATTCTTTACTCTGTCGGTCAAAGACACACCACACATACTTCTCAGTGCACTCATTTCTACAGCATTTATTCTACTTTCAAGTCTGTTCTGCCATACCCAACTTTCACTACCATACATAAGGGTAGGCACTAACACCCCTCTATGCACAGCCAAACGCGCCTTTTTGGACTCGTTTTGACTGTTCATAAACGCCTTCAGAGCTCCATTCACACTATTACCTGCATTAACTCTTCTTTCAATATCTTTTTCATTCTTACCATCTCTTGTAAACAACGTACCTAAGTAAACAAACTCATTCACTTGTTCCACTCGCTGTCGATCGATCAAAACATTACAAGCCGTAACGCATTCCTCCTTTTCAAAAACCATAACTTTCGTTTTACTTACATTCACTTTCATTCCTTTCCTCTCTAACGCACCATGCATGATTGTTACCATCTCCTGCAACTCCTCCGCTGAAGATGCAAGTATTACCTGATCATCAGCATAAAGGAGGCATTTGACGAGTAACCCATTCATCCTTAATCTGCAGTTACTTTGTTTTAAATCTTGCAAACAACTGTCCATGAAGAGGTTAAACAGCCACGGCGACGCTACACATCCCTGTCTAATACCTTTCTCGATGGTAAACCAGTCAGTGTATGCCCCGTTTATCCTCACACAAGCTCTAGAATCCTCATAAAGGGATTTCAGAGCTCGAATGAGGCTGCTGTCCACCCCATTCATTGACAGCACCGATCACATTTCATTCCTCACCACTTTATCGTAAGCCTTTTCCAAATCCACGAATGCGCAATAGACCTTTTGACCTTTGGCCAAAAACTTTTCGGCTGTGCTTCGCAAGGAAAAAACCTGATCCGTACATCCCATACCCTTTCGGAATCCCGCTTGTACATCCCATATTTTCTTGTCGGTTACTTTCATAACTCTTTCAATCAGTACCTTTGCATACAATTTGCCAACAATGCTGAGAAGGCTAATGCCTCTATAATTTTTGCAGTCTTGTTGCGAGCCCTTTCCTTTATAAAGAGGCACAACTACAAATATACAGGTAAACGAATTGGCATACATAATACCAGTAGTTGTTTAATAAAATAAGGTTGGCACCAATTTATAAACAAAAGCACAATTTGTCTTTGTCAAGTTGATATATTTGTTTTACGGGATTCTGTGGACTTGGAATGGCTTCCTGATACGTAATATCATAAGTATGTAAGTTTATTATTATGGGCTATTTGAATCATATAGTCAGGCGGAATTGGCAATGGGCAGGGCACATAGCTCGAAGATTTGATGGTCGTTGGAGCAGGAGAGTTCAGGACTGGCAACTAGGTACCAGGCGGCCTAGTAGGGGTTAGCCTCAGCCTGCAAGATGGTCTGACGATCTGCGTAAGATGGCAGGAAGCGGTTGGAAGTGGGCAGCTCAAGAACAGTCTGTGTGTCGAACCTTCGTGGAGGCCTATGTCCAGCAGTGGACGTCTCTGGGCTGACATGATTACTATTGACTACGCAAATGGTACAGCAGTTTGATTATCTTTTGCTGGGTCTTTAGTGTTCATTTTTTTGTCATTATTAATAACAAAAAGGCTACTAGTAATCCATGTTGTTGTAAGTAACTCTGTGACATCAATAGAATGTGACGTGGTGTTATCTACTAATTTATTCATGACCCTGATTCACATGCTGCAATTTTCTGTATAAGAATCTTAAGTGAAGTTTATAAAAGAAATGAACGAGCAAGCTGGAATGGCTATGTGATAGCTATATTCATGCTACGGGAGGGATGTCCATTCTTGATGGCAAATGAGCTCTTTACAGAGACTTAGCCAATCTTAAGGTAGTAAGTGTTGGAAACACTAACAAAAAACATAACATGTAATAAGGTAGCTGTTTTAGTTTTAAGATGGTAACATTTATTATATTCCATTCACTCTGTCTATCATGCTATCTCATTCTTACATTGTCTACTCTTTCGAATTTTGGATCGCGGGCAAGGCAGATGTGTTTCTAAGTGTCCTAAAAGTAATAAATAGTTCAGTGTCAAATATCATCGTTTACATTGATAAATCGCCATCAGGCCTCCCGCCCGGGTCTCCCTTGTTGACCGAAAGGAATTTGACAAATTTTCACTTTCCAAAAAATTTTTCGCGTAATTTCATTTGCCAAATTATTAGTTAGCAAAAAATCTATTCACATAAAATTGCAACGCAAACCTAATGTTTGGGCAATGAACGTTTAAACTATAACTTGTTTACCAACTAGTACTTTTAAATTTTTTTATTTAGTCAAATTTTTCAATTGGAATCACAGTTTTTACGCAAAATCAATAATTATCCTAATCTAAATAGTTCAGTGCCGGGTAACCTACTAAAAACAATCTCTTCTTTATATTAATGCAAGTCGTTTCTGGCACTCGCCGGCCGCTACCGCGGCACCGCTCGCTTCGCTCGCTCAGCTCGTGCGTAGGAGGTCACAGTTCTAACCTAACCTAACCTAACCTTACCATTTTTTTAATAATTAACCTACTCTAACTACTTCCATAAATAAACTTATATCACCAAATGTTTATTATCTGAAGATTGTTTGCTGTGATAAATTATATGATTAAAGACCAAATGCCATAATGACATTATACTTGATAAAATTTTGCCAAGTAAAAATTTGACCAAATAAAAATATGCGTGCTAAAATCATTCGAAATATTGCAATGGTGTAAAAAAAGGTTGCTAAAATTTGTTTGGGTAATGAAATTTTGTCAAATTCTTTACGGCAAAACGGAAGGATCCCCTCCCGCCCATTATCTACCAGCAAGATCGTCAACCTACAATCCACTAAGAATCTATATTTCTACATAAAACTGGTTACCACTGATAAACTGTTCACCTAAGACTTTTACCTAATTTTCTTCTATAATACTACGCTTTCAGTGAATTGAAGAAACATGTAGGTATGTATATTAAATAGACATATTTTAAAAAAAATATCAATAAAGTCTGGGTTCCATTTTGTGTAACCAAAAGGGAACCCTTAATACAATGAATTATTATCATTTGTTTTCTGTAAGTATGGTTATTTATTTCCATATGCTCACATTACAAAAACAAGTAGTGAATCGATACCTATTATTGTAAGGGCCGGCGCAGATATGATGGAGACGAGCCATTGATCTTCTATGACAACAATGTATGCAACACGCACGAGCGCACACACACACACACACAAATAACAACTGTTGTGTTAATTGATTTTGAACATTATTTGTAATGAGAACAATGTCGATATTAGTATCACGATACATCTGCAACGCCTGCTACGCGGAACGTTCCGTTAAATACGCTCGTAGAATTTTTCAAATCGCCTATGTATCGCCTATCGCCGAAAGGACGCCGCGTTCAGCGTGCCAAAGTTTCCGTCGAGGGTCACATTGCGCGGAACTTTACGCAAACGACAGTTATCCGCTGATGTCACATAATGCTGACGGTTCAATAATTATGCTTGATGGGTCATGCCAACCGAATACTACGACCATTTCACTCACTCAAGGTTCGGCGTGTAACGTTCAGCAGGTGTGTCCCTACGCTTAGTTTGACAGTGACAAATTTACTCCGCTGCGCGCCGGTACGTAAACGCCCCACCGGCCCTTGGACTTCTTTAGTTGAAAAGAATAATATTATATTCGTACAAATACTAGGTCAACATTCCGCTAAGCAAATTTCAAACATCAATAGAGTGAAACGTATTGTTTAAATTCCAGTGTAACTTGTCCAACGAATCCCAACTAAAAGGACCAAAAGTTTGCTCAAGAAAACCGATGAAACGTCAAATTTCAAAAATCGCCAAACTGTTGAAATGAAAGCCTTCTTATTATTCTTACGTCATTCGATTCTCGGTTATCTTTTATGGCGCCCTGTAATGAGCATTCTTGCGAATGTTACAAAAGAAAAAAAAACAAAAGAGTGTGTTTTAGCGAGCATTCTTACGAACGTTCAGGGGGCCAATTCTGCTATTTTTATATGACATTGATATTATATTTTGAATGGATTTAAAAGCGGTATTCTGATAACCTAATGTCATTATCGTATAATTTAAAATAAATAGTTCGTCGTTGACACATACGATCTATTTACAATTTCATTCAAATATCATATAATTTAGAAGAATAAGCTTTTTGTGACGTAAGTATGACACTGACATGATATCGCGACTATATTTATTTAGCGGAATTGGGCCCCTGGTGAGCATTCTAGCGAATCGACTTCGACCTTTTTGAAGATTAGAGCCGCGTTCACTAGAAAGACTGTGAAAATGTTCGTAGTAATGTTCGGCTCTGTTCGAGGTTTCGTTCAGCAGAACAAAAACCGGCGAATGCTCGTTGTTCTGTTACAAGTGAATGATCAGGTGTATCAGCACCATTAGAACGAAGTTGTGCACAGAAGCTTGTGTTTCTTGTTTGCTTTGGATCGACATTGTAATGTGACGCTTTTCATTTGGCGGAACCGTTCAATTGTTAAGGTGATACGATTTCACAAGAGTGCTGTTTGCTCTGTTCCTACGTCTGGCTACTGCGTAATAGGGTTTAAACCCTATTACGAAGTAAATAAAGTGTTCTACTGTATTATTCTAATGAGTATAGTTTTGTTCGGAAGAAGCTAGTCGCAGTTTGGTCGAAGTAAAATTAGGGTTAATGAACTGTGACATAATTTACTACTTCAATTGCGTACGGAACTTATTCTTAAACGTTATTTGAAATGATTTCTATATCATAGATAACGAGCTTTCCTCAAAAAAATATTTATTCAAAAATAATAGAAACCATAAGACCACAATTCGCATAATTTTTATTTATTGCCCCGTTTAGGAATTGCATTCATAATACTCGCATGAACAGTGGCAGGCTGTGTCTCAATCTATAGTGCCATTGAAACAATTAGCAGTAACTAATATTATAAATAGGTAGGATAAAGATTTTAAGAACCAAACATAATCTATATAAATAAAAATGAATCATTAAAATGTTTGTACGCGCAAAACTTCTAAATCACTGCACCAAATTTGATAAATCATTTTTTTGTGTGTTCGTTATTATCAAGAGAAAGCTTGTATAAAAAAAATAAAGAGACTATAAAATATGGCGGTACGAAGTTCGCCGGCCGCATAATCGCCCGCACATTATTTTTTTATTTCACCGCTTCTTCCGCATTTCCGGAAATTATTTCTGAATGCACTCCTACGCTTCCTAAGGAACATACCTGCCAAATTTCAGATCAATAGTTTCGTGCGTTGTGTGTCACTGAGTAAGGGAAGAATTTTATGTAATAAGTATAGACAGATTTGTGAACAAAACATTTTGTTATATAAAATAAGAGAAGAAAAAAATTATAAAATAACATTCAGGAATTATTGTTAAAAAAGATATCTGTGAACACCCGGATCATCACAGATGACATCTAAAATTAGAGAACCCGGTACAATTCCTCTATGTCATTAGTTTGAAACGACCGCCTGTTCTCGCCCGAAGATTTACTTAATAAAAAAAATATCTTCTTAAATTAAACTGCCAATCTGTGAGCAGTCGTTTAACTAGATTCCGATTGGTCTTTTAATTTCTGAGGGCTCAACGTAAAACCGAAATCGTTAACTAGCGGCTTAGTTTCTTAAGGACCGGTGCTCGTATAGCGAAGGGCAGCAGCGAACATTTGTCATTGTCAAACTATTTACCACGTTGTTCACATTTTGAAATAATCCAACAAAACAATTATCACATAGTAGTATTTTTATGTGTGTGCGTTCATGTCGGAAAAATTGTCATGTTAGTTACCATACTTTGTAGTAAAATTCCCTAAAGTAAATAAAAAGAGTGTCACAAGACCCATCATCAAACCGAAATCTACTCGTTTTGGACATCATGTCAAGTCATAAGCAAAAATATTACCTGGGAAACGAACTTTTTTAAGTTGACACATTTTATAAGCTTCAATTAAAAGTGCACGCGTGCAATGCTCGAAATACCTACTTGGTCATAGGTGCATAGGACATCTATAGAACATTGGAAGAGTAAATTCATCGATTTTATACCTAACTAGATGACGCCAGCAGCTACGCCCGCATTTTCTTTTGAATTTACCCGTTTTGGCCGATCCCGTGGGAATTTCGGGAAATCCCTTCTTAGTGCACCCCTACGATCCCCAAGGAACATACATGCCAAATTTCAGCTTCCTGCGCCCAATAGTTTCGGCTGTAGCGTGTCTGTCAGTCAGTCAGTAACGCAAGGATTTTATATATTAAGATTACAAAAACCGCATAGTGACTTTGAGCCTCAATATTTCCTGAACAAGTAACTTCCCAGGTATGGTACCGAAGTAAAAAATGTTCATAATGATTGTTACAATTTAGGATTTCAATTTTCGTTAAGGGTCCTTTTACACCCTGTATGTTGTGACGTCAATCCTTGATGCATCACTCGGCCCGGTCGACCCCGCCGCCCGCGCCCTGCAACGGACTATAAATACTGAAGCGCTGGCTGCGCCCGGCTTTTTCTGGCGCCTGCAGGCAGACAGCGAACTAAGTGCACCAGCAACATCTGACCGATGCGACGCCGGGAGCGGACCCTCAACAAACTCCTTACCATCGCCGAATCACGCGACCCTGATTATATCTTTTCGAATAGCATTTTTTTTTTGTAATTTTTCGTAAGTAAAATGTTTCGCTAAAGGATGTGTAAAATTCTTTAATGAATTAAATTATTTTTTATTGTAACAGCAACTACGAATTTTATTTAAACACACCCAACGGCGATACAACGTTACAGTGGCGCCCACGGGAATATATAGGTAGGGTTTTGTTGAGAATCCGCTGTCCGGTGAGTCCTTTTATTTTATTTTTTTAACCGTGTATGTGTTAAATCGTTCCAAAGCAGTGTGTGATTATTTTAGTGGCATATATTGTTTCTTTTTGCTTGTTCTATTGTGCACGGGAAGTCGGTGGTGTTATGCCGGTCACAATAGACATTTTCTCTTTAACCGACTTCAAAAAAAGGAGGTTCCCAGTTTGACCTGTATGTATGTATGTAAGTATGTATGTATGTATGTATGTATGTATGTTTGTCCGCGATTATCTCGCGTTTGGCTGAACCGATTTTGATGCGGTTTTCAGAAAAGTATTTGTTACACTTAGGAGAAGGTTTTAGGCCCTTAACCGACTTCAAAAAAAGAAGGTTCTGAGTTTGACCCGTATATATGTAAGTTTGCCCACGATTAAGTCGAGTTTGGCTGAAAAGTATTTGTTACACTTAGGAGAAAGTTTTATTATCTTAACCGACTTCAAAAAAAGAAGGTTCTCAGTTTGACCCGTATACATAGGTATATTGGTTCTTAGTATGTTTGTATGTGTGTGTGTTTGTACGTGTGTACGTGTGTGCGCGCGCGCGCGCAAGTTTGTGTATTTTGTATTTGTATGTGTACGTGTGTGTGTGTGTGTGTGTGTGTGTGTGTGTGTGTGTGTGTGTGTGTGTGTGTGTGTGTGTGTGTGTGTGTGTGTGTGTGTGTGTGTGTGTGTGTACAAGTGTGTGTGTGTGTACAAGTGTGTGTGTGTGTACAAGTGTGTGTGTGTGTGTGTGTTTACGTGTCTATGTCTCTGCGATTAAAAACAAAGAAAGTCGGTGAAAGAATTAAGGCTCTGTTGTCGTGGGGATGGTTGAGTAATTTGTTCTAGACAATATCACTTAAAGCCATGCCTTTTAGGGATTTACCCGACTCAAGGCAACATAGGATTGGCCTTTAGCAAAGATTTTAGGCCCTAGGTCGATTACCGCGGCACTGAGTGTACATCCTTGCAACTTGTATACCGTCACAACCCAACTCAATATGACTGGCAACATCCACCTCTCGATATCACCATAACCGCGATTGCCTTGATAGGTCGCTGTCACTGGAGCTATGGAAGTGTATCCATCATCATCTTTAAGACGCAATGCTATTGATGGATCATCAAATAATATCAAAATGGCATCAGGCAGTTCACCTGGCTCAAGTTGATCTCTTCTTAGTGTCGGACATTTAAATCCTTTAAGAACACCCATAGCCCCATTCGCTAAGCCATCCGTTATTGACATATTTCTCCGGAGCATAATATGAGAGCTCACAGCCAATTCAATAGTATGTACAAGTCCGCCGCATTTGTTTGGATCAGCCGGAGCAGCATTTGCGGAGGGCGTCCTTCCGTATGTGGCTGATTACCTAGACTCATCCCTCTCTTGCAGCATCAAGCCTAAGCCCATAGGCACACAGAATAAAAGTAGGTACCTATGTCAAAGTCATGATTACAGACTGATACCAGCAGAAAACTTATCACTAAAATAATTGAAGAATCTATCTATAAACAAACTGTTAATTAGCCCAAAACTTAAAGTAAATGGAGTACCTATCACTAAAAAGTATGAAATAAATAAAAGAGTAGTTAACACAAAACCTTGAATTGAATCGGGTTCGAATAATAGTTTTTGCTCAGCGCCTGATATTACACTAGGTGAATTCGTGCGTGATAAATTTAAATTACAACAGAACCGTCTATTAAATGTATGTCACATAAATGCTCAGAGTGTGCCAAGTCACTTTAGTGACTTACTCGAAGCATTTACTAATGTAAATGTCCATGCCGTCCTGATTTCCGAGACATGGCTCAAACCTCACATACTTTCTACAACATACCCTCTTCCTGGTTTCGTGCTTATTCGGAATGACCGACCTGATAAGAGGGGAGGGGGTGTTGCTATATATCTTCGCAGTGAGTTCTCCTATAAGATCATTGCTGCATCTTCCTCTGGTTCCGCTCCTGCTGCTGAATTCTTATTTATTGAGGTTTGTGTCAAGGGTGCGAAAGCCGTTCTTGGTGTTGTATACTGTCCGCCATCTGCTGATTACTTCTCCAGTATCGAATCGGTGCTGGAATCTATAGGGTCTGAATATGCACATCTCATCATAATGGGTGATTTTAATACCAATCTCCTAATCCCAAATTCCTTTCGGTCCCGTAAACTTACCCACATAGTAGAATCTGCCAGTCTCCATATCTTACCCCTTCTAGCCACACATCACAACACCAATGGGGAAGATACCTGGTTGGATTTAATCCTCACTGCTGATCCTTCCCTTGTCTCTACCCATGGTCAATTTCCCGCTCCTGGTTTCTCCCATCACGACCTTATTTTCCTTTCGTATATCCTTAAGCCACCCAAACCTCAGCCTAAAGTATTGCACTTGCGTAGTTTTGCCCGTGTTGACTGGATAAAATTGTTAGAAGACGCATCTAAGATTAACTGGCAACCTATGATTGCAGCCACCACGGTCGATGATAAGCTTCAAGTCTTCAACAAAGCTGTCTTAGACCTTTACGACGCTCATGCTCCGGTCAAGCGAGTCAAACTGAAGCGCCCACCAGCACCATGGATGACGGAAGGGATTCGGATGGCTATGAGGCGCAGGGACCGAGCTTTCCGAAAATATAAAAGAGATCGCTGTGACACCAACTGGGTCGTTTTCAAGGCTGCAAGGAATCGTTGCAACCAGATGATACGTAACGCCAAACGCCGTCATATTCTCGAAAATATTTCATCTAGTTCTGCTGCAAATGTCTGGAAGTTTTTAGGAACTCTAGGCATTGGCAGGCAGCGACAGATTGACCTGCCAAAAGTCGTTGGTTTGGACGATATTAATCAACATTTTGCCACCACGCCTGCCTTGGATCGCCAAACCAGGGATCAGACGGTCAATTATGTCGCCAGTTTGCCACGGCAGAACGTAAGTTCTTTTCAGTTTTCTCCAGTCGCTGAAGGTGAGGTCAGAAAGGTTATCCCATCCATAAAGTCTAAGGCGGTGAGTTGCGATAACATTAGTCGTCATATGATTGTCGCAGCCTTAGATAAGCTCCTATCCCTAATTGTTCATATTAAAAATTTTTCACTTGTGTCTGGCGTTTTCCCCTCGGTATGGCGTAAAGCCTATATTCGTCCTCTACCCAAGATTCCCAACCCCACTTTACCTAGTCATTTTCGCCCTATATCCATTCTTCCTTTCCTATCCAAAGTGCTCGAGGCTTGTGTCCACCAGCAGCTGACCCGATTTGTACATATTAATGACCTGTTGAGTCCTTTTCAATCAGGATTCAGATCGGGACACAGCACAACCTCAGCCCTCCTTAAAGTGACTGGCGATATTAGAGCGGGAGTGGAGGACACCAAGGTCACTGTGTTGGTCTTGGTAGATTTCTCGAACGCTTTTAATACCGTCAGTCACGATATCCTCCTCTCCATACTATCCCACCTTTCGATCGCACCTGAAGCTTTGGAATGGTTCTCATCCTATCTTCGTGGGCGTCAACAGTCTGTTCGAATTGATGAGTCGTTATCTCGTTGGTGTGATCTTGACTCTGGCGTCCCACAAGGCGGCATACTTTCTCCACTTCTTTTTTCTCTATTTATTAATCTCTTAACTCACAATCTTCGGTGTTCGTATCATCTGTATGCAGACAACCTGCAGCTGTGTTCTCAAGCGAGGGTTGAGGATCTAACACGGGCCATCAACGAAGTGAACCAAGACTTAAAGGCAATAAAGCATTGGTCCGATCAGTTTGGACTATCAGTTAACCCGTCAAAATGTCAAGCTATTATCGTGGGTGGTAACCGCATGATGTGCAGAGTGGATACTACAGCTCACCCTCCAATCATCTTTGACGGGTTAAACATTAAGATCACTTCGAGCGTTAAGGATCACGGAGGCACCGACTTCAAAAACTAAGTATTTAGTTTAATTTAGTAATTCCTTTTTGGGAGAAATTCGAAAGGAGATTTGAGAGGATTAGGGGTAGCGTATGTATAAATTATTTCGCACTTTTCAGTGGGTCGATTTTTTGAAGGCGGTTCTCATTTTTTTAAAAAGAAACTAAATACGTACTTAGTTAACATTTTTGTTGCGATTTTTAAGTTTTCATTTTCGTTTTATTCTTTTTTCTTATTATTTTTATTTCATACTTTTTAGTGTTAGGTACTTCGTTCGTTTACTTCAGGTTTTGTGTTAACTACTCTTTTATTTTTTTGTTCTGTTGTGCACAGAAGGTCGGTTGTGTTGCGCCGGTCACAACAGACAATTTTTTCTTACTACGCATGGTAAGCATTTTTATATTATAACTATTTCTGTTGCCGCGTGTGATAATTAATTTAGTATCAACCGCATAAGTAACAAGTTATAATCGTTTTGCTTGCGGCCACGTGTCAAATAAATGACGCGCTGTGGTCACATTCATTGATCGCATTCTTTGTATTGCGATTTAAGGCCTTGCGTCCTCTAACGACGTGCTAAGGTCACCTTCGTTGATCGTATGCTTCGCGATTAGCTTTTTTAAATACCACTATGGTAATTAATTGCTGCTGGTAATTATTGCTAATAATTACTGCTTTGGCTGACTTATGGAACAAATTCACACCCTTCCCTTTTTTATTTCTTTTCATTTTTCTACTATAACCTTCTGCTAGTGATTTTGTACGGCGATACAATTATATTTCTATATAGTAGATATGATTAAATACTTTTACCGCCTACTACGGCGATTATCTTTTAAAATTAACTATTCTTTTTCCTTTTTACTAAGAAAGTTACATCTTTATTATACCACGTGTACCTAACATAGTTGGACTGGCTGAGAATGAACGTACCTAAATATGCTAGCGTATTATATACTAGGTATTTAGCTAGAAATTCCGCGTTCATTTATTAATAAAATGTACACGTGTCACATGCAGGTTGCTCACTGACAATAAGGAACGAATTTAATCTTTGTCTATTTTGTATAAAATACGAATATTATCGTAGAATTATTGGTTGTTCGTTTTGTCAAAGGTTTATTATGCTACAATCGTTGTTTTTGGTCTTCGATCTTATCTTCTTGTTACTGCCTATGGCTATGTTATTTGCAAATGCATCTATTTATGCATTTACTGTTCATTGTGACCTCAAACATTAAATTCCTGCGTCGCAATTATAGAATTAAAATTTTTCTTGTAATTTTTTTGTGTCGCTAGGATTTTTTTTTTACAATGTCTGGTTTCTATTGAAATATATAAAACATATAATGATAAATAAAAGGTAAAATTAAACCGCTGACAGCCGGAAATATACTTAATTATCAATGTGTAACTTGTTCCTTTTTTACAAAATGCTATACATCTGGTTATACTTAACCATTTTAAATAGGCTGGTTTCTAATAAATTCTTGTGTTTGCGCAAATGTTATTATATCAAACTGAATTTATCAAACTTAATTGAACTGAAACTAACTTTAACTAAAGTGGGTATTTGCACATAAATTAAATCAATAACTTCTATTCTTAAATAACTAAAGTGGCTGTTTACACACAAATTAAATAAATAATTTCAATACTTAAATAACTAAAGTTGGTCTTTCTCTGAGCGTTATCCCAGTTTCAATCTGGGGTCCGCTTTCTAGTCTAACCGGATTTGGCTGAATATTAGCTTTTCCACAGAGCGACTGCCTGTCTGACCTCCGCAACCCGAAGGGATAGCGATATTCCATGGTTTAGACTAGTGTCAGTTTATTTAGAAGGTACTGACGCCCTGTAACGACTGTCAAAGATCTTCATGACAACCGGGACCGACGGCTTAACGTGCTCTCCGAGGCACGGGACAAGCGATAATTAACAATTCAATACGCACGTAACTCCGAAAAGTCATTGGTGCGCGCCGTGGATTCGAACCTGATACCCTCTGCATGGCAGTCTGTTGGTATATCCACTCGGCTATCGCTGCCAAATAACTAAAGTTGGTAATCATACATAAATCAATAATTTACATACTTTAATAACTAAAGCAAATTAATTGATGTACAAGTTTAAGTAAATCCCCTTCCGTATTTCACCATCGTCTATTTTAAACCTAAAAGCTGAATAAAATAATTAAAAAGTAACTAGGCACTGAGTAAACTATATGTTTACCCAGTGCATTGTTACTGGTTGCTAATATGCTTTCTGGTGAGAAACATCTATTGAGATGCATAACTGATGCTGATTGGTAACAAGCAGCATACCGCGATATACAAAATATCATAGTTGTTTAGTGTAAGTAACGAGGAAATGAGCCCTTCACAAGAGGCCAATAGTTGAGACAATCCAGTAAATCAATATATTTTATTGCTTTTTTACTTTTGTCTTGTTTTGGTTTCAGTTGACATGTCCACTGTGCTATGGCAAAAATAAAACGATTGTGATAACTTCTATATCCGATAACTATATAGAATATATCGAAGTGTTTCTATAATAACATTACACATTTAAAATTTCTATTTTTTTGATACTTAAAACTAAATAATCTGTAACTCGCTTTGTAACATTATGAGAAAAAATCTTTTGGATACATCTTTTAATGTTTCAGAGCGTGCTCGCTTGCTGGCTATGGGGGAGTGGGAACCCGGTCTATGGCTTCAGGCACTACCATCGTCTAACACAGGAACCATGTTGGACGATGAGACGTTCCGTATCGCCACTTGTCTTTCACACAACTTGCTAGTTGCGTTGCTGTAGTACTTGCGCTAAATGTATATAATTTTATCCGAAATTTTCGAATAAATTGTAACTACATATTATGCACGCATTCTTGCGAAAAGGACCTAACAGATCTTATTTTTTAATCTTTTACAAGTTTTATTGAAGACAGGAGTATACTAAACTTTGTTTTGTGGTAGATACAAAGAGGAAGTTCCACGCTTGTCAATTGACAAATGGTTCTGCTGTAACAGGATGGTACCACTGTTTTATGGAAGATGGACTTAGAGTTAGAAGTTATAAGGTCTGTCACGTTTTGTTTTCATGAGTGAAAGTAAATTTCCGAGTTGCTTTTCCAAACCTCGTTTCCTTTTCTAAAGATGGGGGTCAGGTGGTGTTCAGAATGATAACAATAGTGATGTTTTAACAGAAGTGAGCAACGACAACCGTGCCTTCTTTTCCTTTTTCTTAAGGTACTCTACCATTTGCACCTGCACTTTTCCAACCTAAAAACTTAGAACCTTAGACCTCCACATAAAAACATCATCATCTAAAAAATTAAATTGCGTCCTCTGACAAATGCAAGCCCATATGTTACTTTTCAATGGACTATTTGCCATACCGTTTACATTATTCCAACACAACTTGTTTTCTGCATTAGATTGATTTGCCATCTATTGTAACTTGATTTTATAGTGACTATAAACTCTGCATTAGCATAAGGAAAATTTGGCATAATAAATCTTTACGATTCAGACATCAGTATGGCACATTCAAGCGAGCCATAGTATCGGATACTCGATCAATTGGTACGTGTTCGATAATTATGAAAGACAAAGCTAGATCATGTAAGATCGATGAAATCATAAATTAAAATGTACATTTCAAGAATGATTTTTCTATAGCGGCTACAATGCGCCGAGTGTCGAGCAAAGTATGTATTTTTTTTATTTCTCTTGTGATTTTAATTAACACTCTTAAAAATAATGTTTGAGTAAGGTATACCCATTAAGACGTTAAGGTGTTACAGCAAGCTAGACGAGGAATGAGCAAAGCTGAAGGAGCTTACAACTTACTCTTCGAACAAATCGTGCCTGGAGATAGAAATGTACCAAAATATTTTAGCTAGAAGCCGAGCCGAACGAAGCCAGGGTTAAGTAATGGGACTTTTCAGAGATACGCCGGCTTTACTCGTGCAATTGCTGAGCAGCCATTTATATCAAAATTCATTTTAAACTTTATGCGACATCTGGGCAAAAAAAATCTCATTTACTTTTAACGTACGTAAATTAAGGTATTCTCAGTTTCATGAGATTTTAACGCTGTGATTGGTATCTTTGGAGCTCCATTCATTACGTAGTAAGTAGGTATTTCTAATTAAGATGAATGTAATTATGATAATTCAAAATTGAAAATTTTATTTAAGTAAACTTTTATATTACTGATGAAATGAATGGTGCTTTGTTTTTTTTTAATTATGAGATGGTATACAAGCTACAGCCATTGTCATTCACGCATAATGATTAAGAGCAAAGCTATCGTCTCCATATTCGCTGAAACCCCGTTTTCGTTTCTCACCACGTGTTGTAATGTTTAACGTAGAGGCTAAGAAAAGTAATGGTTATTTTCAATAACACTTTATCACAAAGACAAGGAAGGTAATTTCAATAATTACAAAATTATAACACGAAAGGTTTTGAATTAATATATTATGTATCAAGGCATGTAAAAGTATATCATAGATTCGGTTCCCATAACTATGTGTATGTTGTAAGCCATTACGCCTCATGTTACTGATTACAGCAATCCAACCATTCATAATTACCTTGTATATTTTCATGTCATGTAACACGACAAGCTTAATGATGATATAAGCGAGCTATTACACAGCTAATTGTCTTGATGATTCAAATGTGATACAGTTTGTCTGTGACGTTGAGTGCCATTATTAATGACGTCGCGACGTGGTTCAATCGCGTTTACGTTGCGGATGCAGTAAAGATGAATGAATCTGAGCCGTGTGTTAGGTAGAAAAAAAGCGGATGAGTTAATTTTGAGACCGGTTCCACCCGTGTTACAACTGCTGCATTGCCTATGTGCCACTGCAGCACTGGTCACTGAAAATAACAAGTTTGGAGAGAAGTGAAGTCCGGAACTTCAAATGTCTCAATACTAGTTGTTTTCATTATCAAATAGTGTAATGTTAAATTGTCTTGTAATCCTCGACCTATTTAATCACAGTTGCGCTAGAGGAGTGAGAGAATACACTTGATGATTGAATTATTAATGAGGCTAGGAAAATAAGCTGACTTGGCCGTAATTATAGCACAATACTGTGACTTGCGTAGAAGGCAAACACTGCCATAATGTAGTTTGTCGTTTATTCAAGGACGGGTCAACATTTTATGTGAAACACTTATTCCTAAGGAAAATACTCAATGCAAATTATATCTTTGCCAAGAGACCACGACATCATCATTAGCGCTATGCCTTCGGGTGCGGAGGTCAGACAAGCAGTCGCTCTGTGGAAAAGCTAATATTCAGCCAATCCGGACTAGTAAGCGGACCCCAGATTGAAACTGGGATAACGCTAAGAGAAAGAAGAAGACTGACAACGACATCACACCGTATTCAGAGACTTATGTCTTAGACTCTTGAGACTTAGGCTGAATCTTACGTGTTCCTTGTCTTTACTGTTTGAGTCTCAAGTTCTCTGCAATAACGGGATTTATCTTAATGCAGGTTATGTCTTAACAAAACCAAAATACAATATTTTGTAACACGGTTAGATGTATTTCTCGCTCATTTCTCTGCTGACTCGTTCATCTCTGCTAGATGCGCAGCTCTATGATTCATGGCAGCGCATGCATTAGCAAACTTAATGCATTGTGCAATATCAAATTAGACTTTGATTTATCCTCAGCGTAATTGGATAAAATATCTATTACATTTGAATTACTTTTTTATATATTAGTTAATTTTATTCTATAAAAAGAACTTAAAATTAATGTTTTAATTTATGATGTTATTTTCAAGTAACTGACATTAACAGAACCACCATGTAAGCGTACACGGCTGCTGAAAATTAACTAAAACTAAAGAAGGAGGAAGGAGGAATATCCCTTTTTAGACCTTATTAGTGGTACATACATTTTATATTTTAACGTGAGTGAATTTTTGGCCAACCGTTGTGCTCTAGCGCCAGCGCTTTATACATGGATTTGTTTGTAAGGCAAGACTTGGCACCTAGGAGTTTATGTGACTTCCAAAGCACGACAGTGCTCTGATGTAAACGCCTTGACGAGTAACCAATCCAACCGAAAATTACAAGATATGCAAGCATTGCTTAAGTTGCTGATTTGAAGGGACACTGTGCGCGCTAAATGTATCAATGGAGGTGAAAGATTTGATTCAACGGCTCTCACGCTCTCAGCGCAAGTGGGCAGTAATTTTAAGGCATCAGTACTGTCAAAATAAACTGACACTAGTCTAAACCATGGAATAGTGCTATCCCTTTGGTTTGCGGAAGTCAGACGCAGTCGCTCTGTGGCAAAACTTATATTCAGCCAAATCCGGCTAGAGAAGTAAGCGAACCCCAGGTTGAAAACTAGGAGGATGATGATGATGATTAAAGCTATGAGAAAACCCATTACTTTTAAAGATACTGAATGTATACATCCCCTGCAATGATTTTCACTATGCTACAGGAAGATCGGTAAATGAAAAATGGGCAGACGGTTTAAAAAAGGCGAGAAAGTGGTGACCTATTGTCATCCAGAACCAGAAATAGGGTCCAAAAGCGTATTGATGGCTCAGAAAGGTTTTTGTATTACCATCACTAATAACACTTAGCCGAATGATTCGAACAGCCTCCATTAAACCCGGCTTGAATGTCAACATATTTGATCAATTTGAGAAAGTAATAAAAAGAATTTTTAAAGTAATTAATGATGGGCAAGAAAATTTAGCAAAAGGAAACATATTATGCTTCTGTAAAGTGAAAATCCTGCATATCAAGGACTTTGCTTAATGCCAAAAGTAATATATCATGTGAATCCAAAGAAAATATCAAACATGAAAGTAAAATGTATAACACAGGTTTTTAGCCAAACTTAATAGCTGCCAGCGATTTTATCGCACAGCCTGCGTGTCAATGAGATGAATATGCTGCGCTGGATGAGTGGAGTTACGCGGAAGGACTGCATTAGGAACTCACGCATCTTGAATCAAAAATCTCAAAAATTTTGATGAACTATGTACCAACTTATTTATTTTACTTGGTGTAAAGTCATCAAAAGAGTTTTGACTGGGTCCAGAATTGACTATGATCAAAAATCTCAGATACAACAAAAATATTATTAATATTGTAAAAATTGTTTGAAAAATAAAGGGTGCTATTAAATCAATGTTTTATTTTATATAATTGTACAGTACGCAGTTACACACCTGGTGAAAATTAAATGGTTCAGTAGCATGTACATCCATAAGCGAAAACCATGGTTTTCACTTAAGGATGTATATGTTATTGAACCATAATAAAAGAAATTTATCTAATAATATCTAATAAAGTACTATAGTTAAAAAATGCTAGAAACGACCGCCAGGTAGCGCTAATAGCTTGAGTGACGTCTCTATCCTCCTACATACAAAGGTACTCTGTGACATGTATCAATTTTTCCTTGATTTTTCACATGTCACTGACAAATCTATAACGTCTAAAATTCTACCCGTCTGGATACAAGGCTTTTAATGGTTCAAAAACAAACTTTTTTTGCCTTATTTTTATGTGTTTCTTTTTTCTTGTTCTCTGTATATTTATTTCACCCAGTCGTATCTTTATTATTATTGTTGCTTTTTTTATTCCTGTTTTTTCCGGTACTTCTTGTGTTTTAGTTGAGAGTTCTTATTGTGTAACTATCTAATTTCTTTAACACGCAACTGGCGGGTGGATTGAAAGATCTTAGTCTATTTAGGTTAAATACCTATATATATTTATAAATATATATTTATTTTCATTAAATTTTTGTATATTATATTTATTTATTTACTATTAAGTAATTTATTATATTTTTTCGTATACGTACATTAATGTGTGATAGTACAACTAGTGATGAAAGTTTTTAACTGCTTCTAGCCTTGATGACAGCTTCAATAGTTTGCCTACGCTTGCTGAAACTCTTCAGTCTCAGTTTTCTGACGTGCCAGGAAACCTTAATGTAGTCCATATAAATGCCCAAAGTATTCCAGCTCATTTCTCTGATATGCTGACCACCTTTGACTGTATGAACATACACGCTATTCTTGTCTCGGAGTCATGGCTTAAACCATGTTTACCATCTATTTCTTATTCTCTTCCTGGTTTCCGTCTAATTAGAAATGACCGTGCGGTTGGGGGTGGCGGTAGTATCGCCATTTACCTACGTCATCAAATACCTTTTAGTATAGTTAGCATCTCAGAACAGCCTCCACCTCGGAACACCGGCGAGCATCTCTTTTTAGAAGTGAAATTGAATCACTCTAAAATTTTTCTAGGTGTTTATTACTCCCCTTCATTACGCGTTAACTTTTTTTCATCTTTCGAACATATTCTAGAAAGTTTAATTCCTTCCTACAACCATACAGTCATAATGGGAGATTTTAATACTTGCATTTTAAGACAGGACCAACGTGCATCCTCGCTTAAGAGTATTGTCGAATCTAGCAACTTAACTATTCTGTCTCTTAATGCCACTCATCACTTTCCAAACTCTGTTCCTTCTCTACTCGATCTCATTTTCGTTTCTTCTCCTAATCTTGTTCACAAGCATGGTCAATGCTCAGCTGATGCCTTCTCCTATCATAACTTGCTCTATATTTCATATAAATTACGCCCCCCTAAGGCAAAACCGAGGATTATAATGCAGCGCAATTTCAGTGGAATGGATCGATCGCAGTTCTGTGAAGATGCTCGTAACATTGATTGGTCATCCTTGGTTTCATCAAATGATGTAGACACTAAAGTCCAAATTTTTACAACGAAAATAATTCAGCTCTATGACAAACACGCACCAATCCGTGCCATACGGCTGAAACATCTACTCTTAACACTATTTTTTTTATTTCATCAGTAAGCCAAGTTGCCGCCTTGGCTTACTGATGAAATAATGTCTAAAAAAGCTGTGCAGCCAAGACAAGGTATAAGCTACGACCAACTGCGTTTAATATGGATAAATATGTAAGTTTAAGAAATCTCTGCAATAAGGTGTAGGAAAGCACAACGCCAACATATCCATAATTCAGTTCGAAAGGAAGACCCAGCTAAAGTCTGGAAATTTCTCAAAAGTCTGGGAGTGGGAAAGTCACGAATTGACGTGACATCCAAAGATATCAATATTAATTCACTCAACATCACTCATTTCACTACTTCGTCCAATTTTGATGGGACTACTAAAACTATTACTTTACTAGATCTTTCAAGTATTCCAACTCCCAAATATTCATCTTTGTTTTCGAGCAATTTACCGGTTGTGATGTTAAAAAGAGCATGCTGTTGGTAGTGATTATATCAGTCGAAACATGATCCTTCTTATCCTCGATGAAATCCTTTCTGTCCTCTGCCATATATTAAATTACTCAATTACAAGCGGAATCTTTCCTTCAGCATGGAAGGATGCGCAAATAATTCCTCTCCCTAAAAAGCCAAAACCCTGTTCCTTCTCTGATTACCGTCCTATATCCATACTACCCTTCCTTTCCAAAGTCCTAGAGCAGCTCATTCATAAACAACTATGCACATTCCTTTCTAAAAATGCTCTTCTAAATCCCTAACAATCCGGCTTTCATGCTAGACATAGTACTACCACGGCATTGGTATATATCACTGATGAAATACGACTGGGTATGGATAATGGAAAGCTGACGCTACTTTCCTTACTCGACTTTAGCAACGCTTTCAATACCGTGGATTTCCACAGCCTGCTTGGCATACTTCGCTCTATTAGCATATCTCCAACGGTGATTGACTGGTTTCATAGTTATCTGTTCGGTCACCGACAACGTATACGCGTTGAGGAAACGTACTCTTCATGGTGTAATACAACTGCCGGCGTACCGCAGGGTGGTGATCTATCTCCGTTACTTTTCGCAATTTTTATGAATTCAATATCCCATAAGTTAATTTAGTCCTACCACCTTTACGCCGATGATTTACAAATTTACGCCCAGGCACCTCCAAAATCAGTAGCAGATGCGTTTGCTTCTATAAATACTGACCTAACGCAAATTTGTATTTGGAGCAAAAAGTATGGCCTCAAGGTTAATCGTTTAAAAACGCAGATTGTTCTCATCGGCAGTCCCAGTTTTATTCAATCCTAACAATCCCTTGAATCTCAAATAACATTTTAAGTTCCTCCATGACACACATGCAAAGTTTTTAAGGTCGTCAGAGAATCTGAGGCTGCAAATGCCAACGCATTCGACAAATTATTACAGTAAATCCTTTGCTGTCCAGGCAGTGCGCTTGTGGAACGCGTTGCCTCTCTAAATTAGGCAAGCAAAGTCAATAGGCATATTTAAAAAGGCATTAAAACAGCACTTCCTATCTAGTAGCTAGTCAGTGTCAATAGCGTATTGTGACTATAATATCCATAATGTGTTATGTGCGTATGTATTTATGTATGTATGTTTGTGTGTGTGTATGTATGTATGTTTGCATGTATGTATGTATGTATGTATGTACCTATGCATGTATGTATATTATATGTTTCTGTATTTACGTAATATGTATATGTTTATCTTTTACTTGGCAAGGAACTTTATTACTACACCATTTTATAATACTATTTCCCTTATCTGTTTCTTTCTATCCAAAGATTGCCTGGAAGAAATCGCTTTTAGCGATAAGGCCACCCATTGTGCATTGTATTTGTAAACTTCTTCTTGTTCTCTTCTAACTCTGTAATGTGACTTGTGGTGTACAATAAAGAATTATCTATCTATCTATCTATGCCACAGCGCAATCGTCTTGTATATTCCTCGATTGGTTCTCCCCGCTCCTATTAGTAGAATGCCTATTACAAAATAATTGCTTAGTGCACAAAAGGTAAATATTTTGATTGTTTGTATTATTATGGTGTATTAGGTCGGTCAGTAACATGGCATATATAAACGGTCTCAAAATAATATAAAAAATGAGTAATTTACAAATAAAATTGATCGGACGTCAATATTTCAAAACAATTGAATTCTATCTAGCAAGATCGTGTCTCAATTGAGCGTCGTATTTCCCAGCAAAATATAGGTACCAAGAGCTATCAAACTGAAAGGCAGGCTACTACAGAATTAGAAGAACATCCGCAGCGACAAAATATGCCTATTCGGGGAGGAGTTGATTGGTATTTATTCTGCAGCACACGCAAGCAATGCAGCATATGTATGAGGCGCATTTGTAGCGAACATCAGGAAGGTGTGTGTCCTGATTGCTCGCCAATAGAACAGTCTATTGCGAATTATTTAATTATGTGGTTTATTACGTTCCTAAATCAAAATAAGACTATGGCATCTCAAGCCTGCCATATATTGATGATTTTTAAGTAGTTTTAGTATATGTTTGATATTATATAATTAAGAAGACAAATGTTGATTAATTGTATGTGCCATTCTGATTATAACAAAGATATATATAAAATAAACAATGAGTTTTATTAATTTGTTTCCTTCTTCATAGAATTAACTGATCTACAAATGGGCTACACCTGTAGCCCGCGCGTCCACTCAAGGAGTATAAATGGGTGCGTGCACTCTAGTGTTAACATTCCTCTAAGAAAGGTTCACTTTTTACTACGTTTGACTATTGGTTCGATCCCCAAATGGTTTTTTTAGTAACCGTAAATTGTTTTCTCGCGTTTGAATATGCCTTGTATCTTTTGGTTGAATGTTTGTAAAGCTCCCCTCAACATAGGATTTATTCGTAAAACGGGAGTTGACGTTAATGAAAAAAGGTGTAAGAATGTTGAAATTAACAAAACCAAACTAAACAAATATAAAGAAAAATAACCTGTGGTGGGTGCCTTATAAATTTCGCGATTTGTATACAGTAATATATATGTAACATGACTATATCGCGTAATTATTTAAAAAAATAGTAAAAATACCTTATATGTCCCTCGGCGTTTCAGCATGGGTTACACTAGCTGTGGTCAGTAGATGACATTAGGTAAACTTCAGCCATTTTGTGATTCACATTACACAGACTTTGAATTGTACCTGATAGATCATATAATTATGTTGCTGTACCCATAAAACCTAAATTAGTTTATTACTACTAGCTTCAACGAACAAATATAAGAAGAGAAGTTAAAGTAGAGTTTTAGTAAGATTAAATTTCGTATCGTAATTTAACTAAGTGCAGCTAAAACTGTCATCGTGACAACATACGACATTCTTAAACTCACATATTACCTACATAAAACTCCTAAAATTATATAAAATATGTAGGTAATACTAAAATTGATTTACCTTATTTGTTTCCATCTCATTCTAAATTCATCAAAGAGAACGAGAGATACTTATTTTAGCAAAGCATTTAACCCGTTGCTTCTACGTAAGACCATAATTATTATTATGCGCTTCTCTGAACTCTTTAAAAAACGTAGCCGTGAAGCAGTGACGCCTTCTACGTCACATCCGTTAAAGTAGTTCAACAGACTCGACCTTTCACCTGACTTATAACCTTTTTTTTTTTTTGGGTTGGAAAATCCTTATGGAGTCCCTCCACCCTGGGGGGGAAGGACTAAGGGGACTGTCAGACTCTTACTGACATAAAACCAACCCGTGCTCCTCACGTACCCATGTGTCGGAGGGTAGGGTTTCACCGAAGCCCTGGCGGCTATTGGCCCACCAGATGGTCAGGCGGGCCCCGAACGAAGGACGGCAACGCAACACCGCATCTCCTCTTCCTCTGCGGCCCCACCGCGACGCAACGATGGTGCGCCCCCATTTGGTCGCGGGAGATAGGGTGCGCGGCAACGCAACACCGACACACCTCTCCTCCCGCGACCGCACCCGACTGCGAGGGACAGACAAAACTGTCCCCCGCACCCGCACCCTGGGACACATCCTACGCAGGCCCCACACAAGCCCACGTGGAGCGTCCTCTCCCGGGATCCCGCCTAGCTTCACCGTGGGTGTTGGACATCACCCACGGTTACTGAGCCCCCCACCACGACAAGGTGGAGATCCTACGGGGGCGACCTGACTTATAACCTTCCCGGAGCCAATTTACTCTAAAACACTCACGGTAACTAACGTGAGTTGTAACGGTGAGCGTGTGTAATTATAATATTTCGTTTTTTGTTTTTATGGAAATGTTTTGGCATATAATATTTAAGTACATACATACATACATAGTCTCACGCCTCTACCTCCGCAGAGGCAGGCAGAGGTATATTGCTACACCCATTTTTCGCCAGATTTATTTTAGCCGCACGTAATAGGGGGCGAACCTATTGCCGTACCGGTTACAGTAGCAGACTCCGAGCTGCTACTGAGAATTTCCTGACGGAAAAACCCAACAACACTTTGTCCGACCCGGGGATCGAACCCGAGACCTCCAAATCCCACGCGCAAATTTAAGCCGCGAGACCAACGAGGCAGTCTTAATATTTAAGTAGTTTATCATACACGTGTATTTTCTTCGACAAGCTCGCTGACACAATCTAAAAGTCTGATACTTGTAACACAACATACGAATTTTTTGTTTTGGTACTCTTAACTCTTCACTCGTTATTACCTACGGAATTGGCATGTTTCTTTTTATTTCTTTGAAAACAAAATATGTTTTCTTCCTTTGTTTTTACATCTTTCAAGTCGTTGGTACTCAATTCGGCGGTACCGACGTTTACGCCAAACGTTTACCTAATGCCAACAAAAAAAACTTAACCTTCATGCGTTTACAGATTAGCGTTTTTTTCTGCGCGTATACGGACGTTTCAGTATACGCGCTTACACGCGCGCTACATTACGCGCTTCAAAAAACCAGACTCACGTAAACGGGCGTGTTCGCTCGAAACGGTAGTGACGTCTTGTCAGTGTCAACATGGATTCTGACGGCTCGTGGTTATACGACCTTAGAAGCGCGTCAACGCTCGTACGAGTTGCGCGAATGCCAAAAGGCGTGCCTATACGCGCCTACATGCGCTTCTGAAAACGAGCTTATACGCGCCCTTCTAAGCTCGTATAAATATGCGCGAGCCGCACTTTACCGTTTTGAGTGAACACCCCAAAATATGCCCATTTACGCGAGTCCAGTTTTTCAAAGCGTGTAATGTAGCGCGCGTGTAAGCACGTATGCTGAAACGACCGCATCGTAGATAAAAACCACTAATCTGAAACCACCCTTAGCCACATACAAGGCCTACTTAAATCTACGTATGACGTGTATATCTGGCAATAGCTCGCAAGTTGATGACGTGTAGGGCTCTTCGAGCTTGCGTGGGACGACACTCAATTATATAGACAGTTAGATGAAGTGCCTTTTAGCAATTATTTCATTACAGTCAAAGGCTCGCAAGAGACTGGCCACTGAAATAGACAACAGTTTATGTCGGTGAGTCAATATAAATTACGGAATCAATAAGGAAAATATAGGTACTCAAACAATTTATTAACAGCAAAAAAAACATCAATAAATATTCTTTGCATTCAATTAAAATATTTTTATTTTTGTATGAAAATCTGATGAACTAAAATATGATGAGTTTTTAAAAGTCATAGAACAAAAGTTGTTGATTATGATGTTAGTAACACATAGTCCTGAGAGGTTAACGGTGTTTTACAAATAACCCTGTATACAGAACTGCATATCACTTTATCCACTTATACTAACTCCACCTTTCTCCACTCCAGGTGATGACAGACATAGGCGAGAAGCGGGTAGACATCCTAACGAAGTGGGAGGAGAAGTCCCGCGAGTTGATCGGCGCGTTCCTCCTGCTGTTCGGGCCGGACGGGCGGCTGTCCAACATCTGGAACGAGTCCAAGGGCCGCCTCATGCAGGCGCTCAGTCAACCGCCCTCACCCCGCGGGTCACCGCCCCCTAGCGAGAATGGAGACTCACATTCGCCTACACACAATAGGTATTGATATTAATGCAGATTTGTTAACTTAATATCATAAAATGAATTCTCCCGTACTGACTGTCTGTATGAAGTTGAACGCGATGAATCCAAAAAATATCGAACTGATTTAGATTGAAATTAAGTAGGAAATAATTTTACGGATTCGGAAGGAGGTCTTCTTCTTCTGAAAAGGACAACTCCCGCACTAGGACTAAATCCTGTGTCGGGGGGGACTTTACAGACATACAACTAACGGACACAATTAACACCCAGACTCGAAACAACAATTTATGAATGACACAAAGTATTGTCTCGTGTGGGGATCGAACCCACAACACTCGGCATAGTGGCAAGCGGCGAGGCGTCCGCTTAAACCACTACGCCAACCGTGCAGTCGGATAGTAGACAATAACTTTTAAGAATTTTGTTAAGGAGACGTATCATGGTTTGTGGGGGAGGTGCTTCAATCTGGTGAAAGATGGATTAACAGGGATAACACCAAACCGTAGCTAGTTTGTTTTTGGAATAATATAAATTATTTTGGGCTTTAGCAATAAAGGTTGTAAGTTCTCAGAGATATAGGTTTTATTCGTAATGTTAAGAGGTGTCTTAAAATGCAGTGAATATTAAAAACAAACAAAGATTTAAATATTTTAAAATATTTGAAAACGAGTCTTACTTTTCTGACTATGTACGATCCTTATCATTGTTTCATAATAAATTTAACGATAGGTATTATTTCAATAATTATTTTTAAATTATCTTATATTTGTGGGAAAATCCATCTTAACAAAAGGCATATTTCGGGCATATTATTTTTTTTTATCGTATGGGAACTATGTTTTGCCATATTCAAATAATATCTACAACAATGATAATAGCCGGGGAGATGGGCCTCGTTAGCCTTGGTTGGCAACCTGTCTAGGAGAAGGAAAACTCCGAAATTAAACCAAGCTTTCGGGGAGATGGGCCTCGTTAGCCTTGGTTGGCAACCTGTCTAGGAGAAGGAAAACTCCGAATTTAAACCAACTTTCAGGGAGCATACCCGAAACAAAACCCCGATCTAAGGTGTGAACCGACCCGTGCCGAGGGATTCGTGGCCAGAGGGCAAGCTGGTCGTAAACGGAGGGTGCCTGTGTTGGTGGTCACAGGGCACAGCTGATATTCCGCCTTACCCCCGTAAAGGGCTCTGCGGGGATGTACTGTCTAGATCCCTAAATCTCGTGGGAACGCTATGGGTACAAAAACTTATTCTTCTCCATACGGCGGCGACGCGGTTCGCAACCCGTCACGTCTCGTTTCCCGCGAGGGCGAAAAGCGGCCTACGGAAAGCAGGTTTGCGACATTGAATGAACGGCAAATTGGATGAAGTATGTCAGATGATGGATGATAGAAAGATTGATGTTCTTTGTGTGAATGAAACAAAAAGAAAAGGGTGTGACACCACCAAGCATGGTGCATATACGGCGTATTGGTCTGGGGTAGATAGTACCACCAGAGCCTGTAAGGGAGTTGGTGTAGTACTGTCTGCGCGAATGAATGAGTGCGTAAAAGAGTTTGAATGTGTAAATGCTAGGTTACTGTGGATGAGAATGAAAGTAGGACTTACTCGTCTCTTTATTGTGGGGGTGTACGCCCCGGTCAATATAGTTACGGGTATGTCACAACATGAGCAAGACAAAAGGCGAGAGTTTTGGGAGAGTTTAAGAGAGATTTTGAGGAACTGCAAGGATAATGAAAGATTGATCTTGTTAGGGGATTTCAATGGATGGGTGGGAGTAAAGCGAGATGGATTTGAAAGGGTGTTAGGTGCATTTGGTGATGAGAGTGTGAACGAAAATGGAAAAGTATATTATTTTCTATTTTTATAAATCTCCTGACTCAGAATCTTCGGTGTTCGTATCACTTGTACGCTGACGACTTGCAACTATATGCACAGGCAGGAGTTAACAATGTCGCTTCAGCTATCGATGGGGTAAATCAAGCTCTGACTGTTGTACATGACTGGACAAAACGATTTGGTGTGGCAGTGAACCCCGCTAAATGCCAGGCCATCATCATAGGTAGTCAACGCAACATGAGCAAAGTTGATCTTTCAACGCTTCCATCTGTCATGTACAACCATATAGCAATACCCTTCAGCCCAGTCGTTTAAAATCTTGGCTTATACATGGATAGCCACCTCAACTGGCGGGCTCAAGTTACATCTATTAGTCAGAGAGTGACAGGATGCTTGCGATCGTTGTACCGTTTGAAGAACTTCCTCCCTCCTAGCACTAAGGTAATGCTCATGCAGACTTTAATTTTCCCTATTATCGACTATGGTGATGTGTGCTATTTTGACCTGAATGCAGACCTTCTCAACAAACTAGACCGGCTTCTCAATAACTGCATTCGATTTGTTTACAACCTTCGAAAATATGACCATGTCTCTGAATACCGTTCCCAACTCAAATGGCTAACTATTCGTCAACGCCGTAGTTTGCGTGCTCTCACTACTCTTTTCTCTTTTCTTAACTCTCCCTGTCTTCCCTCTTATCTAAGTCCTGTTCTTCAATATTTAGGCTCCAATCACGACAAAAATTTACGGTCATCTAATAATCGTCTCCTTTTGTGTCCCTCCCATAGTTCTGGGTTTGTTAACTCTTCTTTCTTCGTCCAAGCTGTCTCATTATGGAATACGCTCCCTCTCGAAGCCAGGATGGCAAACAATCGGCTCACGTTCAAACTAAAGGCTCGAGAGTTTGTTCGGAGTAAAATGGCAGAATAATATCATAATGACTGTATTTACTGACTTATATTATTATGTATATATATTTATAATCTGCAAGTATTTATTCATATACATATATATGTATTTATATATATTTAATACGTGTATACCTATATAAATATATTTATATATTTTAAATATTTATCTGTAATTTAAGTAGTAATTTTCATATATAGTAATTATTATCCAATTCCAAATAATAACTTTCTTATAGTCACGCACCTACTATCTTCTATCTCTGCATCACCCTAGGTTGACTGGTAGAGAATGCCTAAGGCATTAAGTCCGCCTATGTACCACATTTTTTGTGCTGTGCAAAAAGTTAAATAAATAAATAAAAAAAAGCACTGCTTGAGATTTGTTTGGAGTGGAGCCTTTGTGTGACAAACACCATGTTTGATCATAAAAGGATACATATGTATACGCGAGAGGCGAAAAATGTTAGAAGAAGTATGATTGATTTTGTGATAGTAGATGAACGATTGAGAAAGAATGTGTTGGATACAAGAGTATATCGGGGATCGGCATCCACACAGACCACTTCTTGGTGTTGAGCCGGATAAGTGGACTCTTTAAAGGATGGGGACACAGAGAGCATAATGAAAATAGGGTCTTGGAAAGAATAAAAGTTGAAAATCTACAAGAGAAAGATGTGAAAGATGAGTATAAACGAAGATTGATAGCAAGATTTGAGAGATTCGATGGCATAAATGATATGGAAGAATTATGGCAGGCCTTTAAAGAAGAGGTAGTATGTGTAGCGTCTGAAGTATGTGGTATGATCAAGAGAAGGAAAATACGAAAGGTTAAGAATACATGGTGGGACAAGGATGTACAATCAGCAGTGTCAGAGAAGAAGAAAGCTTGGTCAGATTGGTTGGCTGCCAGAGCAAATGAAAGAATGGGAAAAGCAACGAGTAGAGACATAGATGAAGCAAACAAGGAGTTTGTTAGGTCAAAAAGAATAGTGAAAGAAATGGTTAAAAGGAAAAAAGAGGAAAAGAAAGATGAGTTTGATAGCAGATTATCTGACGATTTCCAGAGGAACATTAAGTTATTCTGGAAATCCGTTCGTGCAGTTCGAGGAAGAACTCAATCCTCAGAATACACATCCATCAGAGACGAGAATGGAAGTATAGTAAATGGTGAATTGTGCGTGCTGAAGAGATGGAAAGAGTATTTTGAAAGTTTATTCGAAAGAACGGCGATAGAGACACCGATAGCTGAAGTGAATTGTAATGATAGCAATGATGAAAGCGTTATTGGCGTGGATGAGATCGTGAAGGCACTGGGAAGTATGAAAGTAGGTAAGGCTGCAGGATATGATAGGATTACAGTCGAAATGCTGGACAGGGCATCATAGTTGGTCAGTTGCAGCGTTTATATAACCTGTGTTGGAACACCGGCCGAGTACCTAATGACTGGACCACAGCTGTAGTTGTGCCTCTTTATAAAGGAAAAGGCTCGCAACAAGACTGCAAAAACTATAGAGGCATTAGCCTTCTCAGCATTGTTGGCAAATTGTATGCAAAGGTACTTATTGAAAGAGTTATGGAAGTAACCGACAAGAAAATATGGGATGTACAAGCGGGATTCCGAAAGGGTATGGGATCCACGGATCAGGTTTTTTCCTTGCGAAGCATAGCCGGAAAATTTTTGGCCAAAGGTCAAAAGGTCTATTGCGCATTCGTGGATTTGGAAAAGGCTTAAGATAAAGTGGTGAGGAATGAAATGTGGTCGGTGCTGTCAATGAATGGGGTGGACAGCAGCCTCATTCAAGCTCTGAAATCCCTTTATGAGGATTCTAGAGCTTGTGTGAGGATAAACGGGGCATACACTGACTGGTTTACCATCGATAAAGGTGTTAGACAGGGATGTGTAGCGTCGCCGTGGCTGTTTAACCTCTTCATGGACAGTTGTTTGCAAGATTTAAAACATAGTGACTGCGGATTAAGGATGAATGGGTTACTCGTCAAATGCCTCCTTTATGCTGATGATCAGGTTATACTTGCATCTTCAACGGAGGAGTTGCAGGAGATGGTAACAATCATGCATCGTGCGTTAGAAAGGAAAGGAATGAAAGTGAATGTAAGTAAAACGAAAGTTATGGTTTTTGAAAAGAAGGAATGCGTTACGGCTTGTAATGTTTTGATCGATGGACAGCGAGTGGAACAAGTGAATGAGTTTGTTTACTTAGGTACGTTGTTTGAGATGGTAAGAATGAAGCAGATATTGAAAGGAGAGTTAATGCAGGTAATTGTGTGAATGGAGCTCTGAAGGCGTTTATGAATAGTCAAAACGTGTCCAAAAAGGCACGTTTGGCTGTACATAGAGGTGTGTTAGTGCCTACCCTTATGTATGGTAGTGAAAGTTGGGTATGGCAGAAGAGATTTGAAAGTAGAATAAATGCTGTAGAAATGAGAGCACTGAGAAGTATGTGTGGTGTGTCTTTGACCGACAGAGTAAAGAATTGTGTGATACGAGAGTGGTGTGGGGTAAAAGAAGATGTAGTGACAAGCATTGAGAAAGGCATGTTAAGATGGTTTGTGCACATGGAGAGGATGGATGACGATAGACTAACAAAGAAGATATATCAGGCTAGTGTGAATGGGACAGGACGAAGGGGAAGACCTAGGAGAACGTTCTCTGACCAGATTGGAGACATCCTGAAAATAGGACAAGTCAGAAGTACCCTTAACAGAAGAGCATGCATGAGAAACTTGATGGGAGTGAGTGAAGCAAGTGAGGTATGTCAGGATCGTTGCAAATGGCGTTCCGTAGACTCTGCCTACCCCTCCGGGAAACAGGCGTGAGTCTATGTATGTATGTATGTATGTACAATGATAATAAGAATCTAGAATTCTAAAGAAAGATACGTACTATTCGATAACGAAGTTTGAAATTTCACTTCTTATATTACTAAATTAAATACAACATTCTTCATATAATGTAAAGCAATTAATAAAAATTTTTTTTGAACCTTTCTTCTTTTGTACTGAGACTTTAAAACTTATGGAGTTAAGCCTATACAGATATAACTGAAGTTAAGATAATCAGCGTTACCACAAAGCCGTGTATTCCGAATACGAGTCTCACACGCAACAAAAATGTAAAAAAAAAAATAAACGACGTTAATAAATCTTCCCCATTCATAGTTCTATCTTGACGTCCAATGACGCGATATACGCAAAGTTGCTGGCAGCGGCTGGACACGAAGAGCCGACAATCGGGCTCAGTGGCTCTACATCCCGCAGTGGACTACGGCAGGCTGATGATGATGATAAAACTAAGTATGTCATCCAAACCACTAAAACACTCTAATGATGTATCTTAACTTATTAACAAATATGTTATTAATTGTTACAGAAGTTCGGCGTCACCGCCGCCGCCAAAGTCCCGGCGCTACGCCACGCTATACGAGCCACAAGCAGGTAACTGGGTAATTATTGCACCGCTTGTACTAGCCACTGTGACACACACACGCCTGGACACTGTGTCACACCGCCTAGCGACCTTGCGCAATATACGACCACCCGACTTATTGTACGACCACCCGACTTATTGTACGACCACCTGACTTATTATACGACCACCCGACTTACTGTACGACCACCTGCCTTATTATACGACCACCTGACTTATTATACGACAACCTGACTTATTATACGACCACCCGACTTATTGTACTACCACCTGACTTATTATGCGACCACCTGACTTATTATGCGACCACCTGACTTATTGTATGACCACCTGACTTATTATACGACCACCCGACTTATTATACGACCACCCGACTTATTATACGACGACCCGACTGATAGTACGACCACCTGACTTATTATACGACCACATGACTTATTATACGACCACCTGACTTATTATACGACCACCTGACCTATTATACGACCACCCGACTTATTGTACGACCACCGGACTTATTATACGACCACCTGACCTATTATACGACCACCTGACTTATTGTACGACCACCGGACTTATTATGCGACCGCCCGATTTATTGTACGTCTACCTGACTTATTATACGACCACCCGACTTATTATACGACCACCTGACCTATTATACGACCACCCGACTTATTGTACGACCACCTGACTTATTATGCGACCACCCGACTTATTGTACGACCACCTGACTTGTTATACGACCACCCGACTTATTATACGACCACCCGACTTATTATACGACAACCCGACTGATAGTACGACCACCTGACTTATTATGCGACCACCCGACTTATTGTACGACCACATGACTTATTATACGACCACCTGACTTATTATACGACCACCTGACCTATTATACGACCACCCGACTTATTGTACGACCACCGGACTTATTATACGACCACCTGACCTATTATACGACCACCCGACTTATTGTACGACCACCGGACTTATTATGCGACCACCCGATTTATTGTACGACCACCTGACTTATTATACGACCACCTGACATATTATACGACCACCTGACCTATTATACGACCACCCGAATTATTGTACGACCACCGGACTTATTATGCGACCACCCGATTTATTGTACGACCACCTGACTTATTATATGACCACCTGACTTATTATACGACCACCTGACTTATTATACGACCACCTGACCTATTATACGACCACCCGACTTATTGTACGACCACCTGACTTATTATGCGACCACCCGACTTATTGTACGACCACCTGACTTGTTATACGACCACCTGACTTATTATACGACCACCTGACTTATTATACGACCACCTGACCTATTATACGACCACCCGTCTTATTGTACGACCACCTGACTTATTATGCGACCACCCGACTTATTGTACCACCACCTGACTCATTCTACGATTACTAGCCTTATTTTTCGATTATTGTTCTAACTGCACGGGCTGAAGCTTCTTTATACGACCACATGTCTATACGACCACTAGCCACTTAAAGCGACCATTAGTGTTATTTTACGACACCGCTCGGTGTCGTAAAATAACACTAATGGTCGCTTTTTATGTATTGTAATAATTATTAAAACGTGTTAAAGTGATTTTATGAATAAAATTAAAATACCCTGGTTTTGGCAGTGTATTGCGCAAGGTGCCTTTGGGTTCCATTTGAGTTTGCAAGTTTTGCCTTGAGTTTGTAGATCGTAGTTGAAATTACTAGTTGTGCTATGTTGTAGTTTTTGTTACTATACAAACATTTCTATTTAGTACATTTAGTCAATTTTACTTATATGCTTAGTCACTTTTATGTAGTTTCATTAAGCATTTGTATGCTCACTTATCACTGAATTTCTAGTACCTATTTATTCATTTACATTTTGACTCTTTTTTGCTAGTTGTATTTTTGCTAACCAAAACTCATTAAGCTATTAAATAATAATAAATACATGTTAACGCGCTTGCTGACTGCATATAATTGTATATATTAAGCAGTAACATTTTTATACTAGAACATAAGAGATCAATTGTTAAAACAGACTTGAGTAGCCATGATTTTTAGTGCCCTTTCTTTCTCATGGTTCTACCTATTGCATTGCGAACGTGGCCGTAAATATAGAATCATAGTAATTAACTTTAATTTTGACGTTCAAAAGCGTCACTTTGTGGCCTAGACGAATAAATGATTGTGTTGCGATTTGTTGAAACACTCGTCAATAACTAAATGATAAACAGAAATAAATAAAGAGAAAATTACTTTCTTTTACGACGATCACTTAGATTGTTACAAAGTATAAGCTAATACTTTTCCAAATAAGCCAGTTATAGTTAGTTGGACGATGTTATAAAACGTTTCTCAATTGTTACAGATGCATCGAGCTCTCAACGCTCTGGCGACAAGGAAGCGGCCGCACAGCGCCAGCTGACAGACGACGGCTCGGACGACAGCAAGGACGAGTACCAGGACACCAGCCCCTACCTCTAGAACACACACACACACATACACACACAACGCAACAAACATATACATCGTATTTTTATACCGTGTACATTGTCCGGAGAATCTACACGCGGCGGCCTTGCAAGTCCACCACACAAAAAGTTCTAGAAACGTTCTAGTTCGTCGTTTTTGTATGCGCGTCGAGTACAAGAGTGAATGTATTTAATATAATGTGATTCATAATATGAAATCTTTAAACCTTAATCCTATAGTTATTATTTATTTGTGTTGTTAAGAAAATTTGTTTCCTTCTCGCCCCAATACCATGTGAAGTGCAGGATGGCTGCAAGTTGTTGGCACCGATAAATACCATTATGTAAGATATGTGGGGCAAAATATAGAGTTGAGATATAATTTTATTTATATATCTAGGTGACACTTTTTGACAGTCGATTAAAAAGGTGCTTATGAATTTTTGATTCGTTTTATTGTCATTCATAACCCTTTAAAAGCCGTAGCCCGACGCAGTCGGTAAAAAATCATGTTAGATCGTAAGATACAGATCTGACAGAGCTTTTTGTTAGTAGTTTTAAAGTGCTTAGGGTCCCAAAAATAATATATTTGGGCTGGCACACACATAGCAAAGCGCAGCACAGCGCATGCAAGTTGATATCGATATTGTTTGGACTTAGACGGTCAAAGACAGCCAAGGAGCTTAAACAAGTGGCATTTGCTTCTAATATCTATCGATATCATTTGGTTGGGCCACATAAACAACCAATTCGTTCATCGTCAAACTCTTGACATAATTATAATGGCGTAGATATGCCTGTTTCATACGTTTCTGCACTTAACGAATAGCAACATCGCCAATCAAATACCACTTGTGTAGGCCCTCTGCCGCGGGCGTACCCAAGTTCTGAGTGTGATTTCCAGGTACTGTTTTTTTAGCCTCGCCACATGCGCTTCCCTGTTCATTATAAGACCTCGTAGCCATTGATAAACCATTAGTTTTTTTTTGCAAAATAAGAACTATTGTTGACATCATTACAGTAGACAGCAGGGAGGTTATCCAAAGTCCAGGGGGGCAGCTGCCCTCCTCTGCCTCCCCCTGGGTACGCCCAATGACTGTTATAACAAAGGGGTACCACAAGGTTCTCACTTGGGTCTGATACATTTTTTATTAAGTATTGTTGTCACCATAGTAGGCCATCTCCAACAGAACCTCTTTTCTCATTTAATTGCCTTACCAATGTCCGCATCATATTTTTCGGTGGTATTGCTTGTGTCCATGGGCGGCGGTAATTGCTTACCATCAGGCGATCCGTCTGCTCGTTTGCCGCCGATTACCATTAAAAAATTTATATTTTCATTTATGAATTCATTAATAGCTTCAATAGTTTCTTCAGGTCCATATATTTGCAAATTCTCTAATCGTTCTAGTACCTCATCTTCACCATCACTATCTTCTAAAATACGCCTCACCTTTCTAGGCATTACCATTGACAAATACTGTAATTGGAAACAGCATATCGAAAACCTTTGCTTGAGTCTAGACAAATTTGTTTACGCTTTGTATCGCTTAAGACAAGTATCGACCATAGAAACGGCACTAAGTGCATATCACGGATATGTCTCGTCAAAACTAAGATATGCTCTTATAATATGGGGAAACTCGGTAGACGCAAACAGAGCATTTGTTGTGCAAAAAAAATGTATCCGAGCAATCTTTGGCATACATCAAACAGAGAGTTGCACCACCTATTTTAAAAGGCATCATATATTACCACTACCTAGCCTGTACATTTTTGAAATTTGTGTTTTTGTGCGTAGTCATCCATATTTATTCCTTAAGCACAATAATGCCGTGAAAAGACCTGGTAGACATGTTTACAAATTGTTAATACCAAAACAAAGGGTAAATGTATTTAGTAAGAATGTATACTGCATGTCAATACACATTTATAATAAATTACCTAATAGTTTTAAGGAGATTAATACTTTGAATGTTTTTAAATCAAATTTATATAAATTACTAATTGACAAATGTTATTATAGCATAAAGGACACTTTAGATGACAAAACATTGTGACATATTAAGTATTATTGACATAAAAGCATGCAAACATAATATTATGAATTAAACAATTTGAATTTGAATTATAATAATTAATGTGATGTGACTTATTATAAAATACCGAAATCTCACTACACTTAACATTTGTACGCCATATAATGGTAGAATATGGCTAGCACTATAATATGTACACCCAGATCTTTTGTAATACCCATATTCTGACAAATAAATGTTTTATTATTATTATTATTATACGCACTAAATCATCGCCTGATACAACCGAGTCATAGTTGATAAAATGAAGCCAAGACGAATAATAGAAAATATAATAAGTATTCAGACATATTTCAGTAGAGGTTTATCAATGAAACAATCTCCCAAAATATACACGAGATCAACGCAACGATTTCACCATGTTTGTTACCTATACATCGATCGTGTTTCGACGTACAACCTACTTGGACAACACTATTGGTCGGCGGTTGAAGTTCATACGACCATGCATTGTATATAACGCACTATTGGACGTGCAATAATTGTATTGATAATTGTCTTAGGACAGTGAAAGTGTTAAAAATGCAGTGAATATTAAAAACAAATACAGATTTTAATAGGTACTTATAAATATTTGAAAACGAGTCTTACTTTTCTATGTACGATTTAATAATTGCTTCATTATAAATTTTACGATAGGTATTATTTCAATCATTATTTTTGAATTATCTTATATTTGTGGGAAAATCCATCTTAACAAAAGGCATATTCTGGGCATACCTATTATAAAAAAAATATCGTATGGGAACTATGTTTTGCCATAATCAAATAAGATCTACAACAACATTAATAATAAGAATCTAGAATTTTTTTTAAAGATACTATTCGATAACGAAGTTTGACATTTCACACAATTAAATACAACATTCATTATATAATGTAAAGAAATTAATAAAAAATTTTTTTGAACCTTTCTTGTATACTGAGACTTTAAAACTTATGGAGTTTAGCCTATACAGATAAAACTGAAGTTAAGATAATCAGCGTTACCACAAAGCCGTGTATTCCGAATTCGAGTCTCACACGCAACAAAAATGTAAAAAAAAAATAAACGACATTAATAAATCTTCCCCATTCATAGTTCTATCTTGACGTCCAATGACGCGATATACGCAAAGTTACTGGCAGCGGCTGGACACGAAGAGCCGACAATCGGGCTCAGAGGCTCTACATCCCGCAGTGGACTACGGCAGGCTGATGATGATGATAAAACTAAGTATGTCATCCAAACCACTAGAGCACTATAATGATGTATCTTAACTTATTAACAAATTTGTTATTAATTGTTACAGAAGTTCGGCGTCACCGCCGCCGCCAAAGTCCCGGCGCTACGCCACGCTATACGAGCCGAAAGCAGGTAACTGGGAAATTATTGCACCGCTTGTATAACTAGCCACTGTGACACACACACGCCTGTACACTGTGTCACACCGCCTAGCAACCTTGCGCAATATACGACCACCTGACTTATTATACGACCACCCGACTTATTGTACGACCACCTGACTTATTATACGACCACCCGACTTATTGTACGACCACCTGACTTACTATGCGACCACCCGACTTATTCTAGTCAGGTGGTCGTATAATAAGTCAGGTGGTCGTACAATAAGTCGGGTGGTCGTATAGTAAGTCAGGTGGTCGTACAATAAGTCGGGTGGTCGTATAATAAGTCAGGTGGTCGTATATTGCGCAAGGTTGCTAGGCGGTGTGACACAGTGTACAGGCGTATGTGTGTCACAGTGGCTAGTTATACAAGCGGTGCAATAATTACCCAGTTACCTGCTTGCGGCTCGTATAGCGTGGCGTAGCGCCGGGACTTTGGCGGCGGCGGTGACGCCAAACTTCTGTAACAATTAATAACAATTTTGTTAATAAGTTAAGATACATCATTATAGTGCTCTAGTGGTTTGGATGACATACTTAGTTTTATCATCATCATCAGCCTGCCGTAGTCCACTGCGGGATGTAGAGCCTCTGAGCCCGATTGTCGGCTCTTCGTGTCCAGCCGCTGCCAGTAACTTTGCGTATATCGCGTCATTGGACGTCAAGATAGAACTATGAATGGGGAAGATTTATTAATGTCGTTTATTTTTTTTTTACATTTTTGTTGCGTGTGAAACTCGAATTCGGAATACTCGACTTTGTGGTAACGCTGATTATCTTAACTTCAGTTTTATCTGTATAGGCTAAACTCCATAAGTTTTAAAGTCTCAGTATACAAGAAAGGTTCAAAAAAATTTTTTATTAATTTCTTTACATTTTAATTATGATGAATGTTGTATTTAATTGTGTGACATTTCAAACTTCGTTATCGAATAGTACGTATCTTTTCAAAAAATTATAGATTCTTATTATTAATGTTGTTGTAGATCTTATTTGATTATGGCAAAACATAGTTCCCATACGATATTTTTTTTATAATAGGTATGCCCAGAATATGCCTTTTGTTAAGATGGATTTTCCCACAAATATAAGATAATTCAAAAATAATTATTGAAATAATACCTATCGTTAAATTTATAATGAAGCAATGATTAAATCGTACATAGAAAATTAAGACTCGTTTTCAAATATTTTTAAATACCTATTTAAATCCGTATTTGTTTTTAATATTCACTGCATTTTTAACACTTTCACTGTCCTAAGACAATTATCAATACAATTATTGCACGTCCAATAGTGCGTTATATACAATGCATGGTCGTATGAACTTCAACCGCCGACCAATAGTGTTGTCCAAGTAGGTTGTACGTCGAAACACGATCGATGTATAGGTAACAAACATGGTGAAATCGTTGCGTTGATCTCGTGTATATTTTGGCGGATTGTTTCATTGATAAACCTCTACTGAAATATGTCTGAATAGTTATTATATTTTCTATTATTCGTCTTGGCTTCATTTTATCAACCATGACTCGGTTGTATCAGGCGATGATTTAGTGCGTATAATAATAATAATAATAATAAAACATTTATTTGTCAGAATATTTGTCAAAAGATCTGGGTGTACATATTATAGTGCTAGCCATATTCTACCATTATATGGCGTACAAATGTTAAGTGTAGTGAGATTTCGGTATTTTATAACAAGTCACATCACATTAAGTATTATAATTCAATTTCAAACTGTTTAATTCATAATATTATGTTTGCATGCTTTTATGTCAATAATACTTAATATGTCACAATGTTTTGTCATCTAAAAAGTCCTTTATGATATAATAACTTTTGTCAATAAGTAATTTATACATATATAAAAAAAAAAGATATGCTGTTTCCAATTACAGTATTTGTCAATGGTAATGCCTAGAAAGGTGAGGCGTATTTTAGAAGATAGTGATGGTGAAGATGAGGTACTAGAACGATTAGAGAATTTGCAAATATATGGACCTGAAGAAACTATTGAAGCCATTAATGAATTCATAAATGAAAATATATATTTTTTTATGGTAATCGGCGGCAAACGAGCAGACGGATCACCTGATGGTAAACAATTACCGCCGCCCATGGACACAAGCAATATCACCGAAAAATATGATGCGGACATTGGTAAGGCAATTAAATGAGAAAAGAGGTTCTGTTGGAGACGGCCTACTATGGTGACAACAATACTTAATATAAATGTATCGGACCCAAGAGAGAACCTTGTGGTACCCCTTTGTTATAACAGTCATTGGGCGTACCCAGGGGGAGGCAGAGGAGGGCAGCTGCCCCCCCTGGACTTTGGATAACCTCCCTGCTGTCTACTGTAATGATGTCAACAATAGTTCTTATTTTGCAAAAAAAAACTAATGGTTTATCAATGGCTACGAGGTCTTATAATAAACAGGGAAGCGCATGTGGCGAGGCTAAAAAAACAGTACCTGGAAATCACACTCAGAACTTGGGTACGCCCGCGGCAGAGGGCCTACACAAGTGGTATTTGATTGGCGATGTTGCTATTCGTTAAGTGCAGAAACGTATGAAACAGGCATATCTACGCCATTACAATTATGTCAAGAGTTTGACGATGAACGAATTGGTTGTTTATGTGGCCCAACCAAATGATATCGATAGATATTAGAAGCAAATGACACTTGTTTAAGCTCCTTGGCTGTCTTTGACCGTCTAAGTCCAAACAATATCGATATCAACTTGCATGCGCTGTTCTGCGCTTTGCTATGTGTGTGCCAGCCCAAATATATTATTTTTGGGAACCTAACCACTTTAAAACTACTAACAAAAAGCTCTGTCAGATCTGTATCTTACGTTCTAACATGATTTTTTACCGACTGCGTGGAGCTACGGCTTTTAAAGGGTTATGAATGACAATAAAACGAATCAAAAATTCATAAGCACCTTTTTAATCGACTGTCAAAAAGTGTCACCTAGATATAGAAATAAAATTATATCTCAACTCTATATTTTGCACCACATATCTTACATAATGGTATTTATCGGTGCCAACAACTTGCAGCCATCCTGCACTTTACATGGTATTGGGGCGAGAAGGAAACAAATTTTCTTAACAACACAAATAAATAATAACTATAGGATTAAGGTTTAAAGATTTCATATTATGAATCACATTATATTAAATACATTCACTCTTGTACTTGACGCGCATACAAAATTTAAACGACGAACTAGAACGTTTCTAGAACTTTTTGTGTGGTGGACTTGCAAGGCCGCCGCGTGTAGATTCTCCGGACAATGTACACGGTATAAAAATACGATGTATATGTTTGTTACGTTGTGTGTGTATGTGTGTGTGTGTTCTAGAGGTAGGGGCTGGTGTCCTGGTACTCGTCCTCGCTGTCGTCCGAGCCGTCGTCTGTCAGCTGGCGCTGTGCGGCCGCTTCTTTGTCGCCAGAGCGTTGAGAGCTCGATGCATCTGTAACAATAGAGAAACGTTTTATAACATCGTCCAACTAACTATAACTGGCTTATTTGGAAAAGTATTAGCTTATACTTTGTAACAATCTAAGTGATCGTCGTAAAAGAAAGTAATTTTCTCTTTATTTATTTCTGTTTATCATTTAGTTATTGACGAGCTTTTCAACAAATCGCAACACAATCATTTATTCATCTAGGCCACAAAGTGACGCTTTTGAACGTCAAAATTGAAGTTAATTGCTATGATTCTATATTTACGGCCACGTTCGCAATGCAATAGGTAGAACCATGAGAAAGAAAGGGGACTAAAAATCATGGCCACTCAAGTCTGTTTTAACAATTGATCGCTTATGTTCTAATATAAAAATGTTACTGCTTAATATATTTAATTATATGCAATCAGCAAGCGCGTTAACATGTATTTATTATTATTTAATAGCTTAATGAGTTTTGCTTAGAAAAAATACAACTAGCAAAAAAGAGTAAAAATGTAAATGAATAAATAGGTACTAGAAATTCAGTGAAAAGTGAGCATACAAATGCTTAATGAAACTACATAAAAGTGACTAAGCATATAAGTAAAAGTGACTAAATGTACTAAATAGAAATGTTTGTATAGTAACAAAAACTACAACATAGCACAACTAGTAATTTCAACTACGATCTACAAACTCAAGGCAAAACTTGCAAACTCAAATGGAACCCAAAGGCACCTTGCGCAATACACTGCCAAAACCAGGGTATTTTAATTTTATTCATAAAAGCACTTTGACACGTTTTAATATTACAATACATAAAAAGGGCTCGGTGTCTTACGAGACTTTTACAATAACACTAATGGTCGATTTGAGTGGCTAGTGGTCGTATAGACATGTGGTCGTATAAAGAAGCTTCAGCCCGTGCAGTTAGAACAATAATCGAATAATAAGGCTAGTAATCGTATTAGTCAGGTGGTCGTATAATAAATCAGGTGGTCGTACAATAAGTCGGGTGGTCGCATAATAAGTCAGGTGGTCGTACAATAAGTCGGGTGGTCGTATAATAGGTCAGGTGGTCGTATAATAAGTCAGGTGGTCGTACAATAATTCGGGTGGTCGCATAGTAAGTCAGGTGGTCATACTATAAGTCGGGTGGTCGTATAATAAGTCGGGTGGTCGTATAATAAGTCGGGTGGTCGTATAATAAGTCAGGTGGTCGTACTATAAGTCGGGTGGTCGTATAATAAGTCGGGTGGTCGTATAATAAGTCAGGTGGTCGTACAATAAGTCGGGTGGTCGCATTATAAGTCAGGTGGTAGTACAATAAGTTGGGTGGTCGTATAATAGGTCAGGTGGTCGCATAATAAGTCAGGTGGTCGTACTATAAGTCGGGTGGTCGTATAATAAGTCAGGTGGTCGTATAATAAGTCAGGTGGTCGTACAATAAGTCGGGTGGTCGTATAATAAGTCAGGTGGTCGTACAATAAGTCGGGTGGTCGTATAATAAGTCAGGTGGTCGTATATTGCGCAAGGTCGCTAGGCGGTGTGACACAGTGTCCAGGCGTGTGTGTGTCACAGTGGCTAGTACAAGCGGTGCAATAATTACCCAGTTACCTGCTTGCGGCTCGTATAGCGTGGCGTAGCGCCGGGACTTTGGCGGCGGCGGTGACGCCGAACTTCTGTAACAATTAATAACATATTTATTAATAAGATACATCATTATAGTGTTCTAGTGGTTTGGATGACATACTTAGTTTTATCATCATCATCAGCCTGCCGTAGTCCACTGCGGGATGTAGAGCCTCTGAGCCCGATTGTCGGCTCTTCGTGTCCAGCCGCTGCCAGCAACTTTGCGTATATCGCGTCATTGGACGTCAAGATAGAACTATGCATGGGGAAGATTTATTAATGTCGTTTATTTTTTTTTTACATTTTTGTTGCGTGTTAGACTCGAATTCGGAATACACGGCTTTGTGGTAACGCTGATTATCTTAACTTCAGTTTTATCTGTATAGGCTTAACTCCATAAGTTTTAAAGTCTCAGTATACAAGAAAGGTTCAAAAAATTTTTTTATTAATTTCTTTACATTTTAATTATGATGAATGTTGTATTTAATTGTGTGAAATTTCAAACTTCGTTATCGAATAGTACGTATCTTTTCAAAAAATTCTAGATTCTTATTATTAATGTTGTTGTAGATCTTATTTGATTATGGCAAAACATAGTTCCCATACGATATTTTTTTTATAATAGGTATGCCCAGAATATGCCTTTTGTTAAGATGGATTTTCCCACAAATATAAGATAATTCAAATATAATTATTGAAATAATACCTATCGATTTATCATGAAGCAATGATTAAATCGTACATAGAAAAGTAAGACTCGTTTTCAAATATTTTTAAGTACCCATTTAAATCTGTATTTGTTTTTAATATTCACTGCATTTTAACACCTTCACTGTCCTAAGACAATTATCAATACAATTATTGCACGTCCAATAGTGCGTTATATACAATGCATGGACGTATGAACTTCAACCGCCGACCAATAGTGTTGTTCAAGTAGGTTGTACGTCGAAACACGATCGATGTATAGGTAACAAACATGGTGAAATCGTTGCGTTGATCTCGTGTATATTTTGGCGGATTGTTTCATTGATAAACCTCTACTGAAATATGTCTGAATAGTTATTATATTGTCTATTATTCGTCTTGGCTTCATTTTATCAACCATGACTCGGTTGTATCAGGCGATGATTTAGTGCGTATAATAATAATAATAATAAAACATTTATTTGTCAGAATATGGGTATTACAAAAGATCTGGGTGTACATATTATAGTGCTAGCCATATTCTATCATTATATGGCGTACAAATGTTAAGTGTAGTGAGATTTCGGTATTTTATAACAAGTCACATAACATTAATTATTATAATTCAAATTCAAATTGTTTAATTCATAATATTATGTTTGCATGCTTTTATGTCAATAATACTTAATATGTCACAATGTTTTGTCATCTAAAAAGTCCTTTATGCTATAATAACATTTGTCAATTAGTAATTTATATAAATTTGATTTAAAAACATTCAAAGTATTAATCTCCTTAAAACTATTAGGTAATTTATTATAAATGTGTATTGACATGCAGTATACATTCTTACTAAATACATTTACCCTTTGTTTTGGTATTAACAATTTGGAAACATGTCTACCAGGTCTTTTCACGGCATTATTGTGCTTAGGGAATAAATATGGATGACTACGCACAAAAACACAAATTTCAAAAATGTACAGGCTAGGTAGTGGTAATATATGATGCCTTTTAAAATAGGTGGTGCAGCTCTCTGTTTGATGTATGCCAAAGATTGCTCGGATACATTTTTTTTGCACAACAAATGCTCTGTTTGCGTCTACCGAGTTTCCCCATATTATAAGAGCATATCTTAGTTTTGACGAGACATATCCGTGATATGCACTTAGTGCCGTTTCTATGGTCGATACTTGTCTTAAGCAATACAAAGCGTAAACAAATGTGTCTGTCTTCGATATGCTGTTTCTAATTACAGTATTTGTCAATGGTAATGCCTAGAAAGGTGAGGCGTATTTTAGAAGATAGTGATGGTGAAGATGAGGTACTAGAACGATTAGAGAATTTGCAAATATATGTACCTGAAGAAACTATTGAAGCCATTAATGAATTCATAAATGAAAATATATATTTTTTTATGATAATCGGCGGCTTATGGAGTTTAGCCTATACAGATAAAACTGAAGTTAAGATAATCAGCGTTACTACAAAGCCATGTATTCCGAATTCGAGTCTCACACGCAACAAAAATGTAAAAAAAAATAAACGACATTAATAAATCTTCCCCATGCATAGTTCTATCTTGACGTCCAATGACGCGATATACGCAAAGTTGCTGGCAGCGGCTGGACACGAAGAGCCGACAATCGGGCTCAGAGGCTCTACATCCCGCAGTGGACTACGGCAGGCTGATGATGATGATAAAACTAAGTATGTCATCTAAACCACTAGAACACTATTATGATGTATCTTAACTTATTAACAAATATGTTATTAATTGTTACAGAAGTTCGGCGTCACCGCCGCCGCCAAAGTCCCGGCGCTACGCCACGCTATACGAGCCGCAAGCAGGTAACTGGGTAATTATTGCACCGCTTGTACTAGCCACTGTGACACACACACGCCTGGACACTGTGTCACACCGCCTAGCGACCTTGCGCAATATACGACCACCCGACTTATTATACGACCACCCGACTTATAGTACGCCCACCTGACTTACTATGCGACCACCCGACTTATTGTAAGACCACCTGACTTATTATACGACCACCTGACTTATTATACAACCATCTGACCTATTATATGACCACCCGACTTATTGTACGACCACCTGACTTATTATGCGACCATCCGACTTATTGTACGACCACCTGACTTATTATACGACCACCTGACTCATTCTACGATTACTAGCCTTATTATTCGATTATTGTTCTAACTGCACGGGCTGAAGCTTCTTTATACGACCACATGTCTATACGACCACTAGCCACTCAAAGCGACCATTAGTGTTATTGTAAAAGTGTCGTAAGACACCGAGCCCTTTTTATGTATTGTAATATTAAAACGTGTCAAAGTGGTTTTGGCAGTGTATTGCGCAAGGTGCCTTTGGGTTCCATTTGAGTTTGCAAGTTTTGCCTTGAGTTTGTAGATCGTAGTCGAAATTACTAGTTGTGCTATGTTGTAGTTTTGTTACTATACAAACATTTCTATTTAGTACATTTAGTCACTTTTACTTATATGCTTAGTCACTTTTATGTAGTTTCATTAAGCATTTGTATGCTCACTTTTCACTGATTTTCTAGTACCTATTTGTAACGGATGCCAGGAATCGAACCTTTGCTAGTCCGCTACAGTGCGCTGGTAGTGTGCTGCTGACGTGTGCCTACGACGATGCGTGTTCTTCTATGTGTGTGGACTGTATGGCTTCGATGTGTAAGGGCTTCAGAAATGAAACATCTTCATACGTTGAGAGCGATGCTGTTCAGGTGTGCGGTGCTTGATGGTTACATAGGTCACAAGATGGTGGTTGGGACGCCAACAACTGGCCGAATACATGGTCGCTTAAGTACCTCGAAACTTTACCTTATCGACGACCATCGCACCGAACACGTGCACAGAAAATCTTTTGTTTATTTTTATTTCAAATACAGTACAAATGTTACGTATGATTCGTTCCTATTATACATACATACATGTTCTATACATCGTTACATAGGTCTCATTTAGTTCTATCTATTGGTATACAATACCTAAACCTACCTACTAGCGTCACTAAGTTATTCCATAAAAACTCCCAAAAAATGCTGCCACACAAGGGCCCGCCCACTATATTTTCTATTGAAAAACTATTGTATACTAAATTTATATATATAATTTTGGTAGGCCGTTGTGTGCAACTATATGGGGCATCTATTAAAACAAACACCATGAAAATATCTTTATTCAATTCGAACCTATTACATGATAAATTTGAATCATAAAAAAATTACAGAATTTCTTAAGTAAATACTATCGTAAGTAAACAAATTTATGATAATCATACGAATGTTTGTTATTATGCTTATTTTAACTATATAAGGTAATAACTAGCAATAAAAAGGTATCTAGACATGATTTCAAGTCTATATGAAGCCAAAAAACACAAATAAAACTATAAAACGAATATGTAAACAAACAGCTGTTTTATGAAGTATTAACTCTTATCTGTCACTACTGATAATGCTATTTATGATTCGATATCTAAGGTCCCTACAATTAGCACAAGTTTAAGACTAATGTTCATGTATTACATAGTTGTTTTATATTAACAATCTAACCATTTACACTATTTTAGCTATTTTTTAACGTTTTGACACGTCCGGGAACCGAACCCGGTGTACCGCACGATTAGATAACACTGATTTTATACGATTTTCACTCGCGGTTTCGAATACACTATTCACTGTCATAGTTTTCGTCTGTCGCGAACATCTCTCCCGCCGTGCAGCAACGCGCGTGACCCGTCGTGTGGCGGTGCTGCAGAGCACCCGGTGAGCGACGCCTCGTCACTTGGGCAGGGGGACCAGCTTCTTAGCCGGCCGTTTGAGGACGCCTGCTGCTGTGCGCACCTCGACAGTGCGTATGGCGCCGTCGGCGCCCGGGTAGACCGCCACAACTCGACCGCGCGGCCAGGTATTGCGCGGGAGTTGGCCGTCGGTGATCAGGACGGGGTCGCCGACCTCGAGGTTGAGCCCAGACCCATGGGGCTCCCGCCGGTGTTGCAGCTCGGGTAGGTACTCGCGCACCCAACGGCGCCAGAACATGTCGGCGAGGATTTAGGCGCGCCGCCAGTGCTTGCTGCTGTTGAGGTCAGCCTCGCTGAACTCGCCCAGCGGAGGGAGGCGAGCAGAACCACCGAACAGGATGTGGTTCGGGGTGATGGCCTCGCTGTCTGCTGCGTTGACGGAGACGTGTGTGAGGGGTCGACTGTTTACTGTGTACTCGACCTCACACAGTAGTGTAGCTAGGACTTCTTCGTGCGGATGGCGCTCGTGAAGGACCGTATAGAGGGCGGTCTTAACGCACCTGACGAGGCGCTCCCATGCGCCCCCCATGAATGACGCTGAGGGGGTGATGAAGCGCCATATGATGCCACGGCGACTCGCTTCTTCGGCGACGGCGTCTCTCATCTCTCGGTCGGCACCGTGCATGTTGGTGCCGTTGTCCGAGTAGATCTCTGCGGGGCAACCTCGGCGCGCTGCGAACCTGCGCAGCGCCAAGATTGCGGAGTCGGCGCTCAGGCTGGCGGCGACCTCCAGATGTACTGCCCTGGAAGTGAGACATGTAAACAGTGCCACATAACGTTTGTGACGCTGTCTACCGACGGTTACGGAGAGCGGCCCGAAATAATCAAGACCCGTGTAGGTGAAGGGCCTCTGATGGTGAGCAAGGCGCGTCTTCGGATTGTCCCCTGTGGCTGGCCCAGGCGGCTGCGTTTTTCTAATGCGGCATGGTAGACATCTATGTACTATTTTCTTTGTAGTCGGCCGCAGACGAAGAATCCAATAGTGTTGGCGTATTTCATTGATTACCAACTCTGTACCGCTGTGATGTAATTTTCTATGCGTCCAATCTATGTATAGCTGTGTAATGCGATGATCGCCGTCTAAGATCGGCGGTCTCTTAGTTTGTTCGGAGATTTCTTCTGTAGCTGTTATACGACTGCGTAGAGTGATCATTCCGTTGTTCATCTCCACGGGTAACGAATACAGGCGGCTGTCTCTGGCGACACCTCCTCCGCGCCGCAGCTCCCGAAGGTCGGCGCCGAAGGAGTCCTCTTGTACCGCCTTCACAAGAAGGTCCTCGGCGCCGCGGGTGTGTTCTGCAGAGAGAAGCACGAAGTTTCGGGAGTCGGTGGCTGGACGAGGTGCCGCTCTGCCCGACTTGATGTTGTGCTTCGTCTTCGTCACGTGACGCCAATCTGGATCCTTCTGTCTATTTTTCTGCGTTCTTTTATATAGAACCTTCTCTGCGGTTTTCTTACATAATGCTATAAATTGTAGAACTCTTGCTGTTGCTCGTAAGAGCCTTTCCCATTTGGAAAATCTATACGGGTCCGGTACGGCTTCTATAATTCTATATGTTTGACGTTTCTCTACAACTGTCAGTGTGCGCTCTTCGCCTGTCGCGTCAGGGGCGATGTGCTTCTCTACGGGCCATAGTGACGGGTCTTCGTACAGGAACGACGGTCCGGTGTACCACTCGTGTTCGGAGTTAAAGCTGTTTGGCACGTCGCGTGTAGCCGCATCCGCCGCGTTCATCTTCGTAGGTACCCAGCGCCAATCTTCAACTTTACTATGCTCTTCTATGGCGGCTAGGCGGTGTGCGACGAATGGTTTGTACGCCCGTGCTCCTTTTCTGATCCACGTTAGTACGGTCTTGCTGTCCGTCCAGTACACGACGGCCTCGGGTTTGACGCGATGTTCTTCTATTACCACTTGAGCGACTCGCGTACCCATGACGGCGGCTTGCAGTTCGAGTCTCGGGATTGACACCACCTTAAGCGGTGCCACTCTCGCCTTCGCCATAACGAGCGTTACGTGCACACGCCCATCTGGTGTAGTCGCTCGCCAGTACACTTCTGTTGCGTATGCCGCTTCACTGGCGTCCGTAAAGACATGTACTTGGAGTGTACAGGCGTCACTGTACCCGGGTAACACCGCGGGATGCGTATCGACTTCAACTGTTCTAAATGCTGTATCCACGATGCCCATTGCACTCTGAGGCTTTCGTCAAACTTCCCGTCCCAATTTGTACCGAGTCGCCAGGCTTCCTGTAGTATCTGTTTGGCTCGAACAGTCACGGGCGATGCGAGGCCGAGTGGGTCGTATAGCGACATAACTATTTTCAACGCTTCTCGTTTGGTAGGCGCTTCGGTGCCGATGAGGCCGTCTGGAAGCCGTGCGAGTGTAAGGTTGAAGCTCAGCTCGTCCGCGCTCGTTTTCCACATCAAGCCGAGAATTTTCTCTTCTTGCCCCTTGCTGGCGAGGCCGACTGTCTCCTGGCGATGTTGACTTGGTTCTATTGCTTCGATGACGTTTCTAGAGTTCGACACCCATTTCGTGAGGTGAAAGTGCGCTTGTCTGTGTATGTCTCGCACCCGTCACGCTGTACTCGTCGCTTCCTGTTCGTCCCTGAAGCTGTCCAGATAGTCATCCATGTAATGGTTATCTATGATGGCTTCTGCTGCTTCCGGGTACTCTTCTGCGTGCTTGCGAGCGTTCCAATTCTTCGCGAATATAGCTGTACACGGTGAGCTTGCCGCGCCGAAGATAATGGATTTCATACGGTATTCCTGGGGCGGTCCCTCCCGCCGGTCACCTCTCCACAGGTAGCGCAGCGCGTCTCGGTCTTCTGGGCGTACTCTCACCTGCATAAACATCTCCGTTATATCAGCTGAGACGCAACGCGGTGTCGACGGAACCTCATCAACACCCCCGGCAACGATTGTAGCAAGTCCGGTCCCGTGAGCAGGTAATCGTTGAGTGACATACCTCTGGTCTTCGCGGCGGCGTCGTGAACTATACGAATCTTCTCAGGCTTCATGGGGTTGTGTACATCGAAGTGAGGCAAGTACCAAGTCTTCCCTGGCGTACTATTCATGGGCGCTTCTTCTGCGTATCCCTTTTCTATCAGCGAGTTCATCTGTTCTGTATATCTTGTTTTCAACTCCATGTTTCTATCTAATTTTTTCTCTATGTGTGCGAGCCTCCTTGCCGCGTTCTCGTAACTATCTGGCATGACGATGTCTTCTTGTTTCCACAGAAGAGCCGTCTCTATATGTCTATCTTCTAATTGTTTCGTATGTTTTTCTAGCCCGCTTCTCGGGGTCCGAGTTCGGTCGACGTGGGTTCACTATGAGCGATTCCAGTGCGAAATATTCTTTCAGTTGCGCTTCTATGTTTTCATCTATAGCGGAGAGACCGTTGACGAAGTGTACGGTGTTTCCCAAGGTGCGTGAGCGTGCGCCGTGCAGCACCCATCCCAGCGATGTAAGCGACGCCACCGGTTGATCGTTGGGTCCTCTTCGTACTGCGTTCGCTATGAGCAAGTGCCAGTTGTCTTGTCCTATTAGCACCTTCGGCACGCCTATGTCGTACACCAGCTTCTTCTTGATGCCTTCGAGGTGTTTGCAGTCTATCAAGTCCTCTTCGGCGATCTTCTGCGGCGACAGGTGTAGGCTGGCTACGGTGCGCGCACACAAAGGCACTTGTTTGCTGTCGGCGCCGGCTCCTCGTATGTGTATGTCTACGCGTCGCGACGTTGGCATGTCGATCGACGTATCGCCTATGGCACGGATCGTAAACGGGTCCAGGTTCCCTTCCGCGCCGACTTCCTTGGCTATGTCTTCGTCTATGAGCGATACGGTGCTTCCGTCGTCGAGTAGGGCTAACGTAGACGCCTCTCCCGCCGGTCCGACTATCTGCACGGGCACTATCTTTAAGTATGCTTGAGCCTTTGCACGTATGCACGAACTGGCGACCGTTTCTTGCTTTTCTATGTTCACCTCTTCGGTCCTATGGGCTCCTCTATCGTAGTGAAGCAACTGGTTGTGTGTAGCGCGGCATCCCTCTACACCGCACTTCTTGGGCTTGCACGAGTGTTCTATTCGGCGTATGCGTAAGCAGCGAAAACACAATCCATGCTGCTTAGCTAGCTGCCATCTCTTCTCTGCGTTGGCGTTACGAAACGTGCTGCAGGCCGACGAGTAGTGTCCTTCGCGTTCACATATCCTGCACTTCGCGTTAGACGTGTCCGTATGCGTTCGCTTCTCCGTCGCCGTCGCCGTGTACGTCCTCTGCACGGTACGTCTGCTTGGCGGCCCATCGATGATGTTCTGAGCCGGCGCGAACGCGCTACAGTAACGCGCGTACTCTGTCACGAAGTCACTGAATCGGCTGAGGTCCGGCTTCGACTGGCACTTCTCGGTGTACGTCTTGTACCACTGCACACGTAGCGAGTTCGGTAGCTTCTCGGTCAACACACGCACTAGCTCCGCATTGATGAGGTAGTGTTCTTTTTTCAACGCACAAAGTGTGACGACGCCGCTTCTAATCTTGCTCACGAACGCGCATATGTCCTTGGGTGTTTCGCTACAGCGTGGCAGGGTCCTCAGCTTGTCTGTCTCTGCCTGTGCGATCGAGTCTGGTCGTCCGAATTGCAGCTCCAACTCCTTCATGATTTCATCTGGTCGCGCATGCCCAATCAGTTCAGAGCTAACTGTTTCTAACGCTCTTCCCTTGAGACTTCTTCTCAGTCTCGCTGTATTCTCCACGTCGTTGAAGAAATTCTTGGTGGTGTCGTATATCGCCTTGCATCGCCGGGTGTGGTGCAACTATCGATGTGTCCGGTGGCTTCCTGTCGGCGAGCGCGGCGATCGCGGAGGTGAGATCCGTGATGAACGGCTTCAGCGAATCACCTCCCTGTTGATGAACGTCCATCTTCTGTGAGGGCGGTCCATCTTCTTTATCTATCTTCTGTGCCCCGTCGACGTCCCTCTTCTTAGTGGGCGCCGATACCACTATATCTATATCTTCAGGGCCGGGCTGGGGTTCCGGAGCCTCTTCCAACCACGAACGTATGTAATCTTGCTTCGACTGTCCATCCTCGTCGTAGTCATCGGAGTCCGCCTCCTCTTCAGCCTTCTGTAGTGCTAACTGTGCTAACTGTAGTTTTATCTTCAAAACTTCTTCTCGAGCCAACATCACATTTCTATTGGAGCGTCCCGTAGCTGCTGAGCGTTGGTCGCGTTCCCTCGTTGGCTTCTTTCTATCTCTATTTTCTATTATACTATGTTGCGCTGTACAAACGCTCGATCTATCGGATGGTTGCAACGTCCTTTCCTTGCCATCTTCATTTTTCGACTGCACCTCTGCTCGCTCCCTTGCATCTTGAGTGATGTTTCGTTCGTCCCTCCCCGCGGGGCCGGGGGGGGCCGGCGGCGGCGCGTCGCTCCCGACTGTTGTCGACGGCGATCGCGGTGGCCCGTCGTGACGGACGACCGCGGTGGCTGGGTTGCGGGCAGCGGCGGCGCGGGCAGGGGTACTGGAACTAGGCCCGGCGCCGGCCGCTCCCCCGGCGACCTCGAGAGGACGACCTCTTGAACGCGTCGTAGGCATTCTTCAATCCGGCTCGAAGCGACCAACAAATGGTCGCGGCAGCAACAGGCGATCCGGCTTCGACAGGACCAACAAATGTAACGGATGCCAGGAATCGAACATTTGCTAGTCCGCTACAGTGCGCTGGTAGTGTGCTGCTGACGTGTGCCTACGACGATGCGTGTTCTTCTATGTGTAAGGGCTTCAGAAATGAAACATCTTCATACGTTGAGAGCGATGCTGTTAAGGTGTGCGGTGCTTGATGGTTACATAGGTCACAAGATGGTGGTTGGGACGCCAACAACTGGCCGAATACATGGTCGCTTAAGTACCTCGAAACATTACCTTATCGACGACCATCGCACCGAACACGTGCACAGAAAATCTTTTGTTTATTTTTATTTCAAATACAGTACAAATGTTACGTATGATTCGTTCCTATTATACATACATACATGTTCTATACATCGTTAGATAGGTCTCATTTAATTCTATCTATTGGTATGCAATACCTAAACCTAACTACTAGCGTCACTAAGTTATTCCATAAAAACTCCCAAAAAATGCTGCCACACAAGGGCCCGCCCACTATATTTTCTATTGAAAAACTATTGTATACTAAATTTATATATATAATTTTGGTAGGCCGTTGTGTGCAACTATATGGGGCATCTATTAAAACAAACACCATGAAAATATCTTTATTCAATTCGAACCTATTACATGATAACTTTTGAATCATAAAAAAATTACAGAATTTCTTAAGTAAATAATATCGTAAGTAAACAAATTTATGATAAACATACGAATGTTTGTTATTATGCTTATTTTATCTATATAAGGTAATAACTAGCAATAAAAAGGTATCTAGACATGATTTCAAGTCTATATGAAGCGAAAAAACACTAATAAAACTATAAAACGAATATGTAAACAAACAGCTGTTTTATGAAGTATTAACTCTTATCTGTCACTACTGATAATGCTATTTATGATTCGATATCTAAGGTCCCTACAGTTAGCACAAGTTTAAGACTAATGCTCATGTATTACATAGCTGTTTTATATTAACAATCTAACCATTTACACTATTTTAGCTATTTTTTAACGTTTTGACACGTCCGGGAACCGAACCCGGTGTACCGCACGATTAGATAACACTGATTTTATACGATTTTCACTCGCGGTTTCGAATACACTATTCACTGTCATAGTTTTAATGTCTGTCGCGAACATTATTTATTCATTTACATTTTTACTCCTTTTTGCTAGTTGTATTTTTTCTAACCAAAACTCATTAAGCTATTAAATAATAATAAATACATGTTAACGCGCTTGCTGATTGCATATAATTAAATAGATTAAGCAGTAACATTTTTATATTAGAACACAAGCGATCAATTGTTAAAACAGACTTGAGTGGCCATGATTTTTAGTCCCCTTTCTTTCTCATGGTTCTACCTATTGCATTGCGAACGTGGCCGTAAATATAGAATCATAGTAATTAACTTCAATTTTGACGTTCAAAAGCCTCACTTTGTGGCCTAGATGAATAAATGATTGTGTTGCGATTTGTTGAAAAGCTCGTCAATAACTAAATGATAAACAGAAATAAATAAAGAGAAAATTACTTTCTTTTACGACGATCACTTAGATTGTTACAAAGTATAAGCTAATACTTTTCCAAATAAGCCAGTTATAGTTAGTTGGACGATGTTATAAAACGTTTCTCAATTGTTACAGATGCATCGAGCTCTCAACGCTCTGGCGACAAGGAAGCGGCCGCACAGCGCCAGCTGACAGACGACGGCTCGGACGACAGCAAGGACGAGTACCAGGACACCAGCCCCTACCTCTAGAACACACACACACACATACACACACAACGCAACAAACATATACATCGTATTTTTATACCGTGTACATTGTCCGGAGAATCTACACGCGGCGGCCTTGCAAGTCCACCACACAAAAAGTTCTAGAAACGTTCTAGTTCGTCGTTTAAATTTTGTATGCGCGTCGAGTACAAGAGTGAATGTATTTAATATAATGTGATTCATAATATGAAATCTTTAAACCTTAATCCTATAGTTATTATTTATTTGTGTTGTTAAGAAAATTTGTTTCCTTCTCGCCCCAATACCATGTGAAGTGCAGGATGGCTGCAAGTTGTTGGCACCGATAAATACCATTATGTAAGATATGTGGTGCAAAATATAGAGTTGAGATATAATTTTATTTATATATCTAGGTGACACTTTGACAGTCGATTAAAAAGGTGCTTATGAATTTTTGATTCGTTTTATTGTCATTCATAACCCTTTAAAAGCCGTAGCTCCACGCAGTCGGTAAAAAAACATGTTAGAACGTAAGATACAGATCTGACAGAGCTTTTTGTTAGTAGTTTTAAAGAGGTTAGGGTCCCAAAAATAATATATTTGGGCTGGCACACACATAGCAAAGCGCAGCACAGCGCATGCAAGTGGATATCGATATTGTTTGGACTTAGACGGTCAATGACAGCCAAGGAGCTTAAACAAGTGGCATTTGCTTCTAATATCTATCGATATCATTTGGTTGGGCCATATAAACAACCAATTCGTTCATCGTCAAACTCTTGACATAATTATAATGGCGTAGATATGCCTGTTTCATACGTTTCTGCACTTAACGAATAGCAACATCGCCAATCAAATACCACTTGTGTAGGCCCTCTGCCGCCGGCGTACCCAAGTTCTGAGTGTGATTTCCAGGTACTGTTTTTTTAGCCTCGCCACATGCGCTTCCCTGTTCATTGTAAGACCTCGTAGCCATTGATAAACGTAGAGGTTTTTTTTTGCAAAATAAGAACTATTGTCGACATCATTACAGTAGACTGCAGGGAGGTTATCCAAAGTCCAGTGGGGCAGCTGCCCTCCTCTGCCTCCCCCTGGGTACGCCCAATGACTGTTATAACAAAGGGGTACCACAAGGTTCTAACTTGGGTCCGATACATTTTTTATAAAGTATTGTTGTCACCATAGTAGGCCGTCTCCAACAGAACCTCTTTTCTCATTTAATTTCCTTACCAATGTCCGCATCATATTTTTCGGTGGTATTGCTTGTGTCCATGGGCGGCGGTAATTGCTTACCATCAGGCGATCCGTCTGCTCGTTTGCCGCCGATTACCATTAAAAAATATATATTTTCATTTATGAATTCATTAATGGCTTCAATAGTTTCTTCAGGTCCATATATTTGCAAATTCTCTAATCGTTCTAGTACCTCATCTTCACCATCACTATCTTCTAAAATACGCCTCACCTTTCTAGGCATTACCATTGACAAATACTGTAATTGGAAACAGCATATCGAAAACCTTTGCTTGAGTCTAGACAAATTTGTTTACGATTTGTATCGCTTAAGACAAGTATCAACCATAGAAACGGCACTAAGTGCATATCACGGATATGTCTCGTCGAAACTAAGATATGCTCTTATAATATGGGGAAACTCGGTAGACGCAAACAGAGCATTTCTTGTGCAAAAAAAATGTATCCGCAGCAATCTTTGGCATACATCAAACAGAGAGCTGCACCACCTATTTTAAAAGGCATCATATATTACCACTACCTAGCCTGTACATTTTTGAAATTTGTGTTTTTGTGCGTAGTCATCCATATTTATTCCCTAAGCACAATAATGCCGTGAAAAGACCTGGTAGACATGTTTCCAAATTGTTAATACCAAAACAAAGGGTAAATGTATTTAGTAAGAATGTATACTGCATGTCAATACACATTTATAATAAATTACCTAATAGTTTTAAGGAGATTAATACTTTGAATGTTTTTAAATCAAATTTATATAAATTACTAATTGACAAATGTTATTATAGCATAAAGGACTTTTTAGATGACAAAACATTGTGACATATTAAGTATTATTGACATAAAAGCATGCAAACATAATATTATGAATTAAACAATTTGAATTTGAATTATAATAATTAATGTTATGTGACTTGTTATAAAATACCGAAATCTCACTACACTTAACATTTGTACGCCATATAATGATAGAATATGGCTAGCACTATAATATGTACACCCAGATCTTTTGTAATACCCATATTCTGACAAATAAATGTTTTATTATTATTATTATTATACGCACTAAATCATCGCCTGATACAACCGAGTCATGGTTGATAAAATGAAGCCAAGACGAATAATAGAAAATATAATAACTATTCAGACATATTTCAGTAGAGGTTTATCAATGAAACAATCCGCCAAAATATACACGAGATCAACGCAACGATTTCACCATGTTTGTTACCTATACATCGATCGTGTTTCGACGTACAACCTACTTGGACAACACTATTGGTCGGCGGTTGAAGTTCATACGTCCATGCATTGTATATAACGCACTATTGGACGTGCAATAATTGTATTGATAATTGTCTTAGGACAGTGAAAGTGTTAAAAATGCAGTGAATATTAAAAACAAATACAGATTTAAATAGGTACTTAAAAATATTTGAAAACGAGTCTTACTTTTCTATGTACGATTTAATCATTGCTTCATTATAAATTTAACGATAGGTATTATTTCAATAATTATTTTTGAATTATCTTATATTTGTGGGAAAATCCATCTTAACAAAAGGCATATTCTGGGCATACCTATTATAAAAAAAATATCGTATGGGAACTATGTTTTGCCATATTCAAATAAGATCTACAACAACATTAAAAATAAGAATCTAGAATTTTTAAGAAAGATACGTACTATTCGATAACGAAGTTTGAAATTTCACACAATTAAATACAACATTCATCATATAATGTAAAGAAATTAATAAAAATTTTTTTGAACTTTTCTTGTGTACTGAGACTTTAAAACTTATGGAGTTTAGCCTATACAGATAAAACTGAAGTTAAGATAATCAGCGTTACCACAAAGCCATGTATTCCGAATTCGAGTCTCACAGGCAACAAAAATGTAAAAAAAAAATAACGACATTAATAAATCTTCCCCATTCATAGTTCTATCTTGACGTCCAACGACGCGATATACGCAAAGTTGCTGGCAGCGGCTGGACACGAAGAGCCGACAATCGGGCTCAGAGGCTCTACATCCCGCAGTGGACTACGGCAGGCTGATGATGATGATAAAACTAAGTATGTCATCCAAACCACTAGAACACTATAATGATGTATCTTATTAATAAATATGTTATTAATTGTTACAGAAGTTCGGCGTCACCGCCGCCGCCAAAGTCCCGGCGCTACGCCACGCTATACGAGCCGCAAGCAGGTAACTGGGTAATTATTGCACCGCTTGTACTAGCCACTGTGACACACACACGCCTGGACACTGTGTCACACCGCCTAGCGACCTTGCGCAATATACGACCACCTGACTTATTATACGACCACCCGACTTATTGTACGACCACCTGACTTATTATACGACCACCTGACTTATTATACGACCACCCGACTTATAGTACGACCACCTGACTTATTATGCGACCACCTGACCTATTATACGAACACCCAACTTATTGTACTACCACCTGACTTATTATGCGACCACCCGACTTATTGTACGACCACCTGACTTATTATACGACCACCCGACTTATTATACGACCACCCGACTTATAGTACGACCACCTGACTTACTATGCGACCACCCGACTTATTGTACGACCACCTGACTTATTATACGACCACCTGACTTATTATACAACCACCTGACTTATTATACGACCACCTGACTTATTATACGACCACCTGACCTATTATACGACCACCCGACTTATTGTACGACCACCTGACTTATTATGCGACCACCCGACTTATTGTACGACCACCTGACTTATTATACGACCACCTGACTCATTCTACGATTACTAGCCTTATTATTCGATTATTGTTCTAACTGCACGGGCTGAAGCTTCTTTATACGACCACATGTCTATACGACCACTAGCCACTTAAAGCGACCATTAGTGTTATTTTACAACACCGAGCCCTTTTTATGTAAGTATTAAAACGTGTCAAAGTGCTTTTATGAATAAAATTAAAATACCCTGGTTTTGTCAGTGTATTGCGCAAGGTGCCTTTGGGTTCCATTTGAGTTTGCAAGTTTTGCCTTGAGTTTGTAGATCGTAGTTGAAATTACTAGTTGTGCTATGTTGCAGTTTTTGTTACTATACAAACATTTCTATTTAGTACATTTAGTCACTTTTACTTATATGCTTAGTCACTTTTATGTAGTTTCATTAAGCATTTGTATGCTCACTTTTCACTGAATTTCTAGTACCTATTTATTCATTTACAATTTTACTCTTTTTTGCTAGTTGTATTTTTTCTAACCAAAACTCATTAAGCTATTAAATAATAATAAATTCATGTTAACGCGCTTGCTGACTGCATATAATTAAATAGGTTAAGCAGTAACATTTTTATACTAGAACATAAGCGATCAATTGTTAAAACAGACTTGAGTGGCCAGGATTTTTAGTGCCCTTTCTTTCTCATGGTTCTACCTATTGCATTGCGAACGTGGCCGTAAATATAGAATCATAGTAATTAACTTCAATTTTGACGTTCAAAAGCGTCACTTTGTGGCCTAGATGAATAAATGATTGTGTTGCGATTTGTTGAAACACTCGTCAATAACTAAATGATAAACAAAAATAAATAAAGAGAAAATTACTTTCTTTTACGACGATACTTAGATTGTTACAAAGTATAAGCTAATACTTTTCCAAATAAGCCAGTTATAGTTAGTTGGACGATGTTATAAAACGTTTCTCAATTGTTACAGATGCATCGAGCTCTCAACGCTCTGGCGACAAGGAAGCGGCCGCACAGCGCCAGCTGACAGACGACGGCTCGGACGATAGCAAGGACGAGTACCAGGACACCAGCCCCTACCTCCAGAACACACACACACACATACACACACAACGCAACAAACATATACATCGTATTTTTATACCGTGTACATTGTCCGGAGAATCTATACGCGGCGGCCTTGCAAGTCCACCACACAAAAAATTCTAGAAACATTCTAGTTCGTCGTTTAAATTTTGTATGCGCGTCGAGTACAAGAGTGAATGTATTTAATATAATGTGATTCATAATAGGAAATCTTTAAACCTTAATCCTATAGTTATTATTTATTTGTGTTGTTAAGAAAATTTGTTTCCTTCTCGCCCCAATACCATGTGAAGTGCAGGATGGCTGCAAGTTGTTGGCACCGATAAATACCATTATGTAAGATATGTGGTGCAAAATATAGAGTTGAGATATAATTTTATTTATATATCTAGGTGACACTTTGACAGTCGATTAAAAAGGTGCTTATGAATTTTTGATTCGTTTTATTGTCATTCATAACCCTTTAAAAGCCGTAGCTCCACGCAGTCGGTAAAAAATCATGTTAGAACGTAAGATACAGATCTGACAGAGCTTTTTGTTAGTAGTTTTAAAGTGGCTAGGGTCCCAAAAATAATATATTTGGGCTGGCACACACATAGCAAAGCGCAGCACAGCGCATGCAAGTTGATATCGATATTGTTTGGACTCAGACGGTCAAAGACAGCCAAGGAGCTTAAACAAGTGGCATTTGCTTCTAATATCTATCGATATCATTTGGTTGGGCCATATAAACAACCAATCCGTTCATCGTCAAACTCTTGACATAATTATAATGGCGTAGATATGCCTGTTTCATACGTTTCTGCACTTAACGAATAGCAACATCGCCAATCAAATACCACTTGTGTAGGCCCTCTGCCGCGGGCGTACCCAAGTTCTGAGTGTGATTTCCAGGTACTGTTTTTTTAGGCTCGCCACATGCGCTTGCCTGTTCATTGTAAGACCTCGTAGCCATTGATAAACCATTAGCTTTTTTTTGCAAAATAAGAACTATTGTCGACATCATTACAGTAGACAGCTGGGAGGTTATCCAAAGTCCAGGGGGGCAGGTGCCCTCCTCTGCCTCCCCCTGGGTACGCCCAATGACTGTTATAACAAAGGGGTACCACAAGGTTCTCACTTGGGTCCGATACATTTTTATTAAGTATTGTTGTCACCATAGTAGGCCGTCTCCAATAGAACCTCTTTTCTCATTTAATTGCCTTACCAATGTCCGCATCATATTTTTCGGTGGTATTGCTTGTGTCCATGGGCGGCGGTAATTGCTTACCATCAGGCGATCCGTCTGCTCGTTTGCCGCCGATTACCATAAAAAATATATTTTTTCATTTATGAATTCATTAATGGCTTCAATAGTTTCTTCAGGTCCATATTTGCAAATTCTCTAATCGTTCTAGTACCTCATCTTCACCATCACTATCTTCTAAAATACGCACTAAATCATCGCCTGATACAACCGAGTCATGGTTGATAAAATTAAGCCAAGACGAATAATAGAAAATATAATAACTATTTAGACATATTTCAGTAGAGGTTTATCAATGAAACAAGCCGCCAAAATATACACGAGATCAACGCAACGATTTCACCATGTTTGTTACCTATACATCGATCGTGTTTCGACGTACAACCTACTTGGACATCACTATTGGTCGGCGGTTGAAGTTCATACGTCCATGCATTGTATATAACGCACTATTGGACGTGCAATAATTGTATTGATAATTGTCTTAGGACAGTGAAAGTGTTAAAAATGCAGTGAATATTAAAAACAAATACAGATTTAAATAGGTACTTAACGATGTTATGCGTGTGATTTCGCATAAAACCTTAGACTATCTATATAATATATTTTCGTAACAAACAACATGTAATGTTATTTTACTGAAATCAGACAGTGCACAAGTAAAAATATCCATCTTTTCCGCTACAAGATTGAGAGTGCGAAGTGCGCGAGTCAGTGGCGCCTCGCTCAACAGATTAGTGCGTGCGCGCGGCACAGCCAACAACTGGGGCTTGCGTCGTCGCCATATGAATCTGTCTGGTACATTGAAACACACTAGACCTAATATATCGGCATGATATATCTTACCTCTAATTAATTTAAATAAATATAAAACTAATGTGATTTCCCGTCTAACTCTCAGCTCATTATATCCAACCATACCCAATATATACAGAGTCGGATACATGAGTGGGTAAAAAGGATATACACCATGCAGCCTCAGATATAAAAATCTAGTAAATTTGTTTTGAATTCGCTCCAGCATGAGACTATATTTAGTCTCATGTGGGGACCAGATAACTGCGTTACACTCTAATTGGCTTCTGACCAATGCATTATATAAGGCTATGATTGCTGTGGTATTGGTAAACCCATGAGCAGTACGTATCATAAAACCTAAATTTCTGTAAGCCTTTTTACAGCACTTGACGATGTGATCGCGAAACGTTAGCTTTGTGTTAAGACTAACTCCTAAGTCTCTAACTTCTGTGACTCTAACCATCGGCATTCCATCAATATTATAATTATATACAAGAGGATTATGTGCCCGCGAGAAAGAGATTGTGACACATTTTTGGGAGTTAAACAGTAAACGGTTCTCCTTACTCCAATTTACTACACTATTAATGGCCATTTGTAAGCAATCACAGTCATTATCTCCTCTCACGGCTAGGGATAACTTTAAATCATCCGCAAATAGTAAACAATTTGCACCATTGACGGCATTGGGCAGGTCAAAAATTGTAAAGGTCCAAGATTACTACCTTGACTGACACCAGACCACGTAAAGTACGGTTCTGACTTATGCCCCACGTACTCTACGTATTGCTGCCTATCCCTCATGTATGTGCCGAAGAAATGAAGTAGATGCGGAGTGAAACCAACGCCTGCTAACTTCTTAAGCAAGATGTCATTATCGACCAAGTCGAATGCTTTTTTGAAATCGAAGTAAGCAGCGTCAACTTGTCCCCCACTGTCTACTGTCGGCAACACGTGAGCCATGTAACTAAGTAGATTACTTGTGGTGCTTCTCATCGGTTGAAAACCGTGCTGTGCCTCTGAGAGTTGAGATCTAACTTGCATAAAAATGCTGTTGTACATAGCGCTCTCAAATACTTTTGCCGGTGAGGATAGCACTGCAATAGGCCTATAACCACTGACATTGTCGTTGCCGTTTCTTCCTTTTGGAACTGGTACTACACGAGTTGTTTTCCATCTTTCGGGAAACACGGCCGCCTTTAGACTCCTGTTGAATATATGGTGTAATGGTTCACCTAATATATATCTACAGTCCCTAAATATGTAAGGTGGAATACCGTCCGGTCCCGTAGACCTCTTCGGCTTAAGTTGTTCAAGCGCCCTTAGCACATCCTTTAGCTGCAATTCATTTAGGTGAACCGGCGCTGCTCCGTTCTCCCCGCCCGCGCCTTCTATCGCCGCGTTAACGTCCAACTCGGCCCGTTTAGGGCTATAGACTGAGTGAAAGTACCGGGCAAACTCTTGGACACTTTGAGCATCTGATAAAACCTTGTCGTCTTTTAAAATCCTTTGTGAAAACCGTCTACCTCTCTTAGAATTTACGTAGTTCCAAAATGATTTTGGGTCTTTTTGTAGTTGGTTTTGAACCCTATTACGATGTTGTACCTCTGCTTGTCGAATCAACTGTTTTACTTTAGCCCTACACAAAGCGAATGCCTCGTAATCATTTGTAGTGCCACTTTTCTTGTACTGTTTATGGAGAACAGCCTTAAATTTTATGTTGCGAATTATTTCAACAGTGTAATACTCGGGGTAAATGTACTTCGAGTTTACATGACTTCGCTGTTTTCTGGGAACACAGTCATCTATTTTTTCATTAATTTTACCATAAAAATAATCTAAACTCATTTCTAAATTAAGTTTGTAAATTTTAGTCCAGTCTATTGTCGCTATTGACGAGTAAAGTGACAAAAAATCGGCTTTGTTAAAATTCCAACCCGTGGTTACACACTTAGATTCAGACGGGAATGAACCCGCGACACGGCGCGACCACAACTCAATCAATGCGTTGAGAGGCGGGTGGTACGCATCCACAGGCACGAGCGGCGCCCCCACCTCGCGCACGTTCACACTCTCCCCGCCGGCAAGCGTACTTAACACTAAATCTAAACAGCGGCCATTACAATTAACGACCGTGTTACATTGAGTAAATCCACAACAAGATAAAAAATATTCAAAATAATTACTTACATCTATAGAACAGGAATGCATAATTATTGAAGTCACCTATTAAGCCGCGTATCGACTTCGCGCTCCAAAAGGACGAACATTAGCGCGGGTTCCAGCCGCGTGGAATTGTTACCATTTTGGAACGCGCGCCAATGTGTTTGTTGGAACGCTCGAACATGGAGCGCCCCGTTCCATTTAGAGTCGGTTTTTTACCGCGTATCAGAGGCAATTCAATTGTGGCGCGCGCGCCAGTTGAGACGGACGTAATATTATTTTGTGTGTTGATTACGTTCCAAGATGGATAATCAGAGTTGCCGTAAACTAATTCATGTTTATGGTACAAAAGAACTGCTGTGGAATGTTTTTTCTTTTGTGTAATATTGTGAATTACTATAATCGCAGCTGCTGCTCGTGCACGACGGGCCTGCATGTTGAACGACCGAACACTGGAACAGTTGCCGCGCGCGCCATGGCGCGCGGAGTTGATATCATTTCAATTATCATCAAGTATTCGGAGCGCGTTTCGTGAACGCGCTTTCGGCGCGGGCGTTCATGGCGCGCGCGCCAGGAGCGCATAATGGATACGCAGCTTTACTATAACATCACTATATTTACCACAGAATTGTTCTAATATCCTAAACAATATCAGATATTCGCTCTCACTACTGTTTGGAAGAATGTAAACAACACACATTAAAAATAAAAGTCTATTATTTAGATACACGGTAGCACAAACTAATTTGAACACCTGATCGTCAACGTTGACGTCACTAGGGCCGAACACTTGTCGCAGTTCTAAGCGCGGTGTGGCCACGAGACACGCGCCGCCTTGTTTTTGTCCATCGGCGCGATCGCAGCGTATTATGGTATATCCCGGTGGAACAAGTTCTGCATCGTGAATAGATTTGTTGCAGCCTGTTTCAGTAATGGCGAATAAATCAGCTTCCGAAGATGATATACCTGCATAGAACTCTTCCAACTTAGTACGCAAACCTCTCACGTTTTGGTAATAAGTTTCAATAACGGTGTTAGATGTGTGTGTAGTTTTATGTTTTCTGGATTTTTCTACGAAACCACACCCATTCACAAAATTCTATATTTACAGCCCAATTTTCCGATTTGCACAATGTTTCGTAGCTGCTTTCAGGTACACCAATAATAAAGGAAGCGTAATCTCTTTCAGTCCTGTGTTTAATTCTTTCCACCGTAATTGGTACTTCATTTCCACACACATTCTTTACGTAGCTCTCTAGATTTTCTGACGTAGTTTCTTTCTGAAGACGCCACACATGTAGAAACTTCTTGCTTTCAGTGCCCTTAATGTAAACTGTTTCCGTGCTTTCACCTTTTTTAACTTCTGTGTTAGGATATCTGCTCCTTTTCTTATTTACAGTTATCCAGTTTCCTTCCTTCTGAGATTCTATTTCCTCTTTCTCTGGGGTTTGATCCAAAGTAATTCTTCCTTTCTCTGGTTCTTTTGTCCCTTTTTCCGCTGTGTTGTTATCGGCTCCTATTTTACTTTTTGTTTTCGTGGCCATACACTCCTTCGTAGGTACTATATTTCCAGGAACTTTTTGGTTTTGTTTAGTTGCCATGGCAAACGATTGGGTGGGGCCCCTTTGCATATTTGTTATTTCAGTTTTATCAATTGTAGAACTTCTCTCAATGATGCTAACTTGATTGGCACGCGCTGCATTTCCCATATTTGCTTCCAATACCTGTACCAGCTTTTCTTGAACTACCTGCATTTGTTTTCTTTGTTCTTTAAGCTCTGATTCGGTACTTATTCATATATCTGAGAAGCAGTTTTTTATACTCCTCAGCTTGGTCTGCCATAAGAGCTTGCATCTCCAAACGAAACTCACGAATCTCTTCCATAATCTCCTCTTTATACACCCTGCTCAAGACATTTGTGTTTCGATTACCGCGTTCGGTGTTCACATAATCACTAGGTGTTGTGAGTGTTTTATCCAATATCTCGTGGCATGTAATAGGCGTATCCATGTTATTCATTTGTCTAGCACCGCGTATGCGCGTTGGCGGGAGGTCGCTAACCGCTGTCGCCTATGGCTTGCGCCACGCCTTATTGTTGCACGTGTTCGACGCAGGTGCACGAGCCGAAGAAATTCGCGGAATCAAAATTTTGTATTTACAAAAATTTGTTATTATTTTAATATAATAATAATGGCGCACGTCCATTCGCTTCCGCGGTCCGAAGCGTATTATATAAAGCGTATTATATCTTGCTGCTGATCACATAATCGTGTAATTTACAATTGTAACCGACAAGTGTCTCCCAGACTCTGTATACATAGCAGTGTAAAAGAAACTACGTCTAAAGTTACAGGTCAAAAAAGACTCCTAAATGTATACCTTGGCTTGGATTACAGAACAATATTTATTGAAAAAATGTGCGTTCAACGCAGGCAAGTGTAACAGCCGTCAGCCGTCCATAACACGACGCATTCCAACTTCGCCTCCGCTGAATTGCTTACGATTTTTCCTCTGAAATTCCACTCGTAACCGCCGTCAAAGCTGATAACTTATTTAATTTTTATTTTTCTTTTTACGTTTGTGGTTACGTGATAAGGAAAATATTTTGTACTTATATATTAAAATGGAATGGCAGACTGCACGGATGGCGTTGTGGGTTATCTTACCTCGCTCTTTTGAATAAAAGAAAAGTGGTGATGGAACCGTTGTGGGTTCGATCCCAAGTTCATTGGGTTGAATTGCTAATTTGGAACCACACACGAAGTCTGATCCACAAATCATTATCTTGAATCATAAATCAAAATGTAGGCCCCGAAAAAGTACATTTTTCGGGGCATAAATTTTTCTGTACTTGGTATAAATATATACTTTTTGCTGGTCTCATATGTACCGAAGAAAGAAGTTTCGAGATTATTTTATGGTACATTCTTATCACAATCTGGGTTATGGTCTGGGCATTATGTCACCAGCCACAGGCTAGTGTAATCCGTTGCACGGAGTCTTGTATTAAACTGGCTGATGCCCGTAGCTTCACCCGCACATTTATTTAAATTTAACCGCTTCTGACCGATGCAGTGGGTATTTTTAGATATCCCAATCTTAGTGCACCCCTACGATCCCCAAGAAACATAGATGCCAAGTTCAGATTTTTGCGCCCAATCATTTCAGCTCTGCGTGTTCTTTCGGTCAGCCAGTAACGCAAGATTTTTATACATACTGGAGATATGGAAGTAACATTTTTTTTTGATTTCGTTGGAAATTGTACCAGAATATAAAATTGACACATTTTCACAAGCTTCCATTAAACATGTGTCGATAGATCAGTCAGGATGAACGATTTTATGAGTTTAGACATGACGCACATATTTCAATGCTTACGCAACATTTCCTTCTGTTCAAGTTTCATTAATAACTCTGTTTGTTTTTCTTATTGTATGCACACATTTGCATATTATTATAGTACTGAGTAATATTATGTGTGCATTCCTTAGCAGGCAATGCCCACCTTACGTTACTGGATAAATAACAGCCTTATTATATGAATGCCGTTAAATTCAAGATATGATCTTTTTTGGCGAGCCTGTTGCCATTACCGGGCACATCACCAGACTCCGTGCTGCTACTGCGAACTCGGAAAATTCCAGTAACACTATTGCCCGACCCGGGAATCGAACCCGGGAACTCCGATCAGCAGTCACATACACTATCCTCTGGACCAAGGAGGCAGTATATTTATATAACTTAAATTATGTTTAATGTCACTGCTGGGCACGGGTCACTTCTCATTGTAAGTTGTAAGGTCTAGTTCAAAACGCTGGCTTAGTGCTAGGTTGTCAAAGCTAACATCTCTCTGGAGAACTCTCAAACATGCAACTTTCGTCATGACGTTGTCCTTCACCGCTATGCAAGCAATATTTAGCAATTTAATACGCACATCTTCGATACACGTGGCCCTTTGTGTAGCAGTCTCCACAATGCTATCAGTCCAATAATTAACTTAAAACTTTTTAGAACCAAGAGATATATCCTTCTCGATAAAGAGTACACTAGTAACATACCAGAGTATTTTAATTTCAATAGTATACCATACTCGACAGTAACTTTCTCTCTGAGCTGTCTTAAAGTCATACGAATGTTATATGGACGCATATGAGCAATGCGGGCAATTGCACATTTTACATTATCTCCTAAAGGGTTTAATATCACTCAGTACCTGTATGGTTCACCTTTTCACAGGCTCAATAACTTGAAGCAGATTATTTAAGAACACCTTTATCTTTTGGGAATTTCATTAAAACTCTAGCAAGGCGCTCCCCTATCGTAATGTGCTCAGCGTCTAGCGCTTTTAATATTGCAGCTTACGCTGATATTAAGACATAGTAGACAGGATTTGCTTCATAATATTCGTTCTAATAACACTTGGAACATCTCGCGAGCTGGGTGCACATGATGATGTCGTTTTATTTAAAGTGGAAGCGGTAAACTTTGGATTTACCATTTCTCAACCATACAACTCTAGTATCCTTCTAATTAAATTAGTTGAGGAAAATAAATTCAATGTAGTCAATTTATGTTATATAAATCTTACATAGAAAACCATTACACCCCATCACCATCATTAAGGCATTAACTAACATTATACAAACGAGTACCAATCAATAAATCGAAAGAAGAGTTCCCATTTATCTATCGTCGTTGCCTCCCTCCAGACGACATCAATATTAGGTTTCAGAAAAAAAAAAGAACTAGTGAACGAACGCCAGATGTTTGGCCTTGACCCAGCCAAATTATTTTCTATACAACTTATACACAATAAGAGATGTGGCACTTAGCAGACGGTCGTTAATCCTTATAGCTGGATGATAGCGTTTTCTTAATGTATGTATTTGACTTAGGATAAAATCAATCGGGTTTTAGTTTTAGAGATGGTGAGTATTGGTTTCTGATTGGGATGACAATTGACAGTTGCTATACTTTTAAACTTTCGCGATTTTAACACATACGCTATATTTATGTACTGGGGGCAATCGTGCTAAACGTCAACGTATTTACCAAAACCAAACTTCAACCGAAAACGTCACGTTATGCACATTTCGTATCGTGCTAATTATTTGAACGTAAACGATTTGGTTTTTGTAGGGCAGATACGTTCAGTGACAGCTAGGTGACAGCGTGCGAGCGAACTCTCGTTATTGCATGGTATCGCGCTATTATTTGACAACGTTTTAAACCAAAACCGTTACGTTCGCGGACGTCTCATACGTTGTCAAACCAAAAGTTCCTATCGACGAACTTTGCAATTATATAATATTTTAAATTTGCGAAAATGATTAAGATAATTTTGTATTATTTATCAATTTAGTGGCATATGCGTATAAAACGTTTGATTGCAACTCAAATAAGTGAACAACATTCTTTCATAAGGCAATTTTTATAGATATCTCTTTAGTGGCTTATTGTTGCGGTAGAATTCATTATTGTAAGATTGGCGTCAACCTTGCTTGGTCAACCTATATTTATGACAATGTTTAGGAAGGCATCTCATCAAATAGGCTACATCTCGACGCGATACCTTCCTAGACATTCGCTTTTGAAAGGCTGAAACAATATTATGGGGATGTACGTATACCGTACACATAATACTGTCACAGTTATATACAGCAAGTAGGCGACTGATAAACGTTCATTTATGATTATTTTTCCTAAGTACCTAGATTGGTATTGTAATTATTTCATTTAACCAAGACACAGACAAAAGCGTAGCTCATCATACAAAGATTTGTCGTGTTAGGAAACCAACCCACTACCTCGGGTAATAGACCTAAGTCTTACATTAGGGCTGGGTGGCAGCAAGTTGAATGTGCGTGCGTGGGAAGCGTAATGCTCTGCCGACACAGAATTGTAAATTTCATGTAATCTGTGGGTGCTGAATAGTTCTTTCTCCACCGGCCGTAGTTCAGGCCATGTTCGCGGAAGACGTCCGGTGGGAAGCTGATGTGGTCTCATTCTGTGAAGCGGTCATGCTCCAGAAGGAGGCCGCCGAGCGGGATCGGCTCTCTCGCGATCCCGCACGCAGACGCAGGCGGCGTCGCGCGTCGTGGCGGTGGCAATGGCCGCTAGCCTGACTCTTCCTTGGGGCCGTGGGCAATCAGAGATGGCAATCTGACTGCCCGACCACGAACGACCCTGAGACGACAGGGTTCTCGGATAGTCCCCTCGACTATCCGAGACCCCTGTCTTCTCGGGGTCGGGGTCACCACTGTACTCCCACAGTACGAGGTAGCGAAGGGAGGGCACTACCAACCTAGCCCTTTCAGAGACTGAGTCCTACTACGGGACAAGCGTAACGGGACCCAGGAGCAGTACACCTGCGTTCCGTGTCTCATTCTTTTTTTTGAGCGCTGAGGCGGCTATCGTGGTGGTTTTAGTCGGTAAACCCGGGTTCTGTTCCGGGGAGTCCGACATACCCTCTCTGCCCGCCCCGCGGAGAGGCACTCGCAAAAGAGTTTCCCGACGTAAAAAAAAGGGTGCCGAATAGTTCAACGAGTCGGTCAGAGCCTAGACATAGCCTAGACTCTGGCCAGCCTATTTTGACTAGTTGGTTCAGGGCTCATAAATTTGGCTTGCTTTGGCCGATCAGCGAAGAGAAGGCCACAGGAGCTATTCGGTTGGTGTAATTTTGAAAGGCATAATCACGGGAAAACCTGCCCCAGGTCTTTGTTGCCACGAGACCCGCCGTGACAAAACATCACTGTTGCCCACTTTGCATATATAGTAAAAGTAATAGGCCTTGGAGCCTGTTAAGAGAATATCTATCTAATAAGGTCGCCCATCAAGTGCCCATACTAGTATGAGAGTGGTTAGGGTAGGTGCCGCCTTTCGTCCTTAGTGACCATTTAGACCGGGTGAATTTCAAAGTGAATTGTAAGAAAATATCCGTGAAGAAGAGAAACATAAGAATAACTTAATTCTCTGTGACAACCCACACCTGGCTGTGAGATCCCAAACTAGGCACAACCTAGTGGCATGGTAGTCAGACAATTGATTAATAATAATATATATAAATACTAATGGACGCCCGCAGCTACGCCTGCAATTTTTTTTAATTTACCCGCTTTGGCCGATCCCGTGGGAATTTCGGGAAATCCCTTCTTAGTGGGCCCAAGGATCATACATGCCAAATTTCAGCTTCCTGCGCCCAATAGTTTCGGCTGTAGCGTGTCTGTCAGTCAGTCAGTAACGCAAGAATTTTATATATTAAGATTGCATTTATACACATACGAGTATTATACTTATGGCAATTTGCTCATCGCACAAAGAGTTCTCCTGGGTGGTAATCGAACCCCTGACTTTCGTCTTAGCACTCAGGTTTACTTACCACTAGACCAATAGGCCGTTCTACAAGGAAGACTAACCAGTGAGTCAGCAGGATGTGATACAATTGTGTGAGCTAACATAAGAGTAGCGCGTTTCTAATCGGGTACCGAGTCCAGAATCTGATAATCCAGTGCTACCCAGACTGCCGCTGGACCACTTCAATAGATATTTAAAGGAATAGAGTAGGTATGTATATTAAAAGGCAAGCTCCAATTTCACATTTCGATTTTATTTTTTCAGTGTATTGAGGTGATGAAATCTGATACAAAATATTATTTTAAGTAGAGTTGAAACAATCAACATCTGTTAGGCCATTTGATTGTTACAATTACAACGTGAACTTCACAGTAATAATTATGTATTTGGTTTGGTTTTCATTATTTTAGTAAACTACATACATAGTCTCACGCCTATAACCCCGAAGAGGCAGGCTGAGGTGTATTTCTACACCCACTTTTCGCCAGATATACTTTAGTCCCACGTAATAAGGGGCGAGCCTATTGCAGTACCGGGCACATTTCCAGACTCCGTGCTGCTACTGAGAATTTCGTGATAGAAAAACCCAATAACACTGCCCAACCCAGGAATCGAACCCGGGACCTCCCGATCCCACGCGCACACTTATGCCGCGAGACCAACGAGGCAGTCGTATAGGGTTTGATGTCGAGTTTTCTGTCTCTACGCAAAGATGGCATTTGCATCGTGTTATCCCTTAGTCGCCTCTTACGACACCCACGGGAAGATAACTAATTAATAGTATATTATTGATTAATGTCCAAGAATTGACGATGGTCTCGATTTGGCTCATAGCCAATTCCTCATTTTGTTAACTTGCAATTATGTACTGTCCATGTGGTTGTGCTAACGAGCGGTTTATTATTCTGCTTACTCCTCGGCTACTGTGAACAAAATTAAAACATAAATTATTTAGTAAATATTTACTCAAATATAAATCCTACCAATATAACTAAACCCGCTGACATTTAACTTAAGATTAATATTGTTCTAATACGTGCGCTATATCTTGTGTTTGAGTACCTACCTATATACTTAGGTAATTTATTTTGTTGGGGATTTATGCATATTATAAGACAAGTTCAGAATGAGAGTAAATACTGTAGGATCTTACGTAATGATAATTGAAATGCGTACCTGAAACGTTAGAAAGTCAGCCAAATTCAAATTATTCTCCAGCTTTTCGTCTATCTTTTCATATAGGTATAGAAAGGATGATTATTATGCCGAACGCTGACAATTCGGGCTTTGTTCAACATCTTTCTCTGCTCTGTATATTATTCCAATTCTGAAAAATAGGTGTTTTTTATTGTAACGATCATATAAAATCCGTATTGGGCTCGACAAATAGCAGAAGAAGCTGCAATTGCAGTAATGTTGTAGTGCATCATCATTTGAAAGTGAAATAAAAACCACTTCTGCATGACCAAGTGTAATCATTTTTTGCATAAATCACTTAATACAGTAAACAATATTTCGGTACTTACCGTATAATTTGAATAAAATTATTTCATGATTAATTTAAATAATATTTCTTGACATTCTATGACATTCACATAATGACATTGGTCTTTTTAAAATAGTTCTTGCACATGGTGCGATGTCACTACAACCTCTTTAGTATAAGAATAGTACTTACTATTTTCAAAAGCCGGTGTCAAGCACTAAACGTTTGACGTAAGCCCAATGTAAGGGTTGCGTCTACGGTTCGAACGCTCAATACAATTAGCACGATACCATGTTTGACATCAGCCAAACTAAAACCAAACGTTCACCAAATACGTTACGTTGTCAACGTTTGAACTTTTGAAAATGCACGATTAGCCCCCTGGGTTTTATTTTCCCCTGATCACGACAGGTGTACTCCATGTAAAAACGTCGGTTCCTTTATCTTGGAATAATCACGCAATTGAGAAGCGTTACGTGTATTATGAGACTTTAATTTTTTCAAATCACTGAGAGGTGACAACGAATTCTACTATGTACTACAGCACGTCGTAAGGTTAGAATAGTCTGCAGTCATTGTTTCATGGTGTATTTATTGTATACAGAGTATCGAAACAGAGAGAGAGCATTTAAGTTCCCAGTTACGTAGAACATTACGCATACACAAAACCTCATGTTACAGCCCCAGAATTCCTGAAGCATAGGTCCCGCTCACATTTTCGGCTACTTTCTAGATTGACAAAGCATTATCCGGGATCAAATGAATCTTGATCGTAAACCTCAATTCCAAACCTATGAATTCACAATGTACTTAAGCAGAACAATAAATAACTCCGATAAAATATTATACCTACAACAGTTTCTGAAAGCCATGTACCAGCTGTTACGAAAACATATAGCCCTAATAGATTGTGAAGTTCGCACCAAACTTACTTCGGCAAAATAAAACCCATGAATAACACAGAAATGTCTGCCATAGCAACTAAACCACGCGTTAAAAAGTTTTCACGACCAGAAACCGGTGATTTGTCTTTGAAATAGGTCTCGGATCGAGACTTGTGAAGTTATGGGCCTATAACTGTCATACAAACATTTAGGGCCCACCATAAAAGTTTGCTTTTCCCTTTGCAGTTCGTAAAGATCTATGGAAGGTTTAGGGGAAACTGTAGGAGATCGAACTATGGGGATCGGTAAACTCACCTTGAAAAAGGATTAAGAAGGGACTCGAGTTTAGCGAACTTTGATTTAGTTTGACATATTTTTGTTCCATTACGGTAATAATTAATAGCAAAGTCTAAACCGTTTTACCGTTTGCTTGTTTGTTAGGTTGAACGGGCCTAACTCAAGAACTACTAGTCAGATTTCAAAAGTTGACATTTGGCGTTGACAACTGGGATAACTTTAGAAAGATGATGGTAGTCTTAGGTTATGAATTTGGCTTGTGTTGTTATTATTTCCATTGGTCATCTTGTCTTCATGATTCATGTCTTCATATTTAAAGGGAATGAGAACAAATTAAAATGAAAAGCGCGTTGTCATTTTATTCAATCATATTCACACAGTTTTTTACTTGTCCATAAATCACCTTAATTATCTAAATTACGCGACATCTGAACAATATCAACTTTATTTTACTATCTTAATAAAATCTCATGAAATTGGCCCTTAAGCGAATTATTCCGTGTTACTCATGTGAATGAGTTCTATATATCGCCCAACGACTTTGAATAAAATGCTCCTTACCTAAGCTATTGAATCCAACTTGATCTGTGCGCTTTATTGGAAAGGTCTTTGAATGATTTTCTTATGTATGATTTGTTTCTTGAATATACATTATAGAGAAGCATTGATTTATAAAAATATTTATAGAAATTAAAAATTTATTATAAAAAATATATAAAATATTCTGGATAATTATATACTATAACTTAGTATAGGCAGCGTTTTTAGCTAACTACGGCAAAGCCAAAGTTCCTGAATTATTAATATTCTTATTAATTAACGTATAGATATATTGTTATGAAATTAAAAGTTAAAGAAACTAGACTGCCTAGATGGTGCAGTTAGTTGTTTAGAAGGTCGCATCGCCACTCAATACCGATTTTTTAGACTACCATAAACTTTTGTTACGAGTTAGGATGTTATTTTTGTCCATTGTACGTAAAATCCGCCACAGTAAAGGACTTATTCAGAGATGGAATTAAAAAAAAAAGTTCCGAGATACATGTTATATATGCCCAAAGCCTTTGAAATATGAGGTATGCTGAACATTTTCTATGTTCTTTTTTTAACCCTTGATTTACCCGGTGGTTTCATACATACACAATTTACCCGGTGGAGTCCCCAGGACTCTCGGATGTGTAATCGTAAATTTAATATGAAATAAAAACTTTTAAAAGAAAACTCTAGTAAGATTTGTATATAATTTATTAAGTTTTACAATGAGATCGGTTTTCACTTAAAATTATGGAATCACAGCCTTTCATTGAGGAACTTCTAAGATATGGCAATCTTTATCAAAAAATTACGAGACCTAACTTTAAGTCTCTACATTTCAAAAACAAAACAGGTTTATAAAATATTTTTTAAGGAATATAATAATAACATATTCAATTTATGAATAAAATAAAAAACAGAACATGGTTAGACCAAAAAATTAAAACGTGCAAGACCTTCTATTCAGAGTTGGTTACATAGTCATTTCATCCTTCTTTTTGGATAGCTAAGGCACACAGGCTAAACACAAATAAGGAAAATATACGCAGTCTTTCGCTGAACAATCTGATACTGAGTTGTGGTCAGAAAACCGACATACATTCTTGGATTCGAACACTAACTCATTAGGTTCTAGTTTTCTTGGCTGATTCAACACACATTTTGTTGATCCTTATCATCCGCGTTTGCGTCTCTCAACTGTTCGAGCCATTTGTTCCACCACAGACGCAGTACCTTCATCAAGGACATTTATTGTACTACTAAATGCCATTATATCAACTGAAAACAGAAAAACTTGCACAATAACAGTACCGTAAATACATCAAAACTATAACATTAATACCCCGGTGGATTCCCACGGACTCCAGTAGCCTGTTTACTTACGGATCGGAGCCGCGCACATCGACATTCCGTTCTACTCCGCGTCTGGCACGTCACTGTGTGAAGGTACTGGAACGCACAACTTGTTATTCCAAAAACTAACGGTTTCATTAGCGCTGAAAGTTTTCAATGGAGTCCCAGGGACCTACCGGGTAAATTAAGGGTTAACATGTCAATCTATACTATAATTTATATTGACGTACTTGTGTATCTACATGACTGTGTCTGTTTCTTTAAAGCTAGCAAAACACATCGAGGCTTCGGAGTATTAACTTTTTTACCTTCAAGAATGCTCTCATAAAAACAATATTTTCGGTTATTTATTCTGAAGAACAACAGAAAGTTTACGGAATTAAATGGGCGGCAGTGATCACTTACAGGTGACTCACCTGCTGGTCTGTTTTCCTATGAAGTAAAAAAGAAAAAAAAATACTACCATAAAAGAAAATACTGAAATTCGGTTTCAAGTTGCGTGTATATGCAAATTTCGCTACAAAACTGGATTTGTTGGCCTGAACTTGCATTAGTTTGTATGACGGGCCTGTCAGTCTGTGTCGACGCGTCGATGTGCCAACAAAATTTACGAGCCAATACATCGCTAATTTATTTCCAATACCGAGTGTTTAGATAAACCAGCCACGGAATTTGTGACTTCATAATACGGATTGAATGTAGTAGGATATTTTATTATCAGTTCTGCATGGGTTGGTACATGAATACTTAAGCTTATATACATATGGTAAATACATATATTGAGCAGTTAAGTAGAAGTGTATGAGGCATCCTGACATATTTAGTGTGTTCTGAACTTTTTAGTAAAAGGGAAGTTATTACTAAAAATTAACACCTCTAATGGCTCAATTAGTCAAAGCAACCAAGTATGTTGTCGGTAGAATTCACATCAATATTCACAAAACTTTTACTATGATAATAATAATAATAATAAAGAGAGATCTCATGATTATCTCATCATGAGACTAACGCAATCTCAGAGGGCAGAGTAACAGCTTTCAAACATCACCTTCATCGTGTAATATAAACAAAAAATGTATTACAAGATGAAAAGAAAGCTTACAACCGCAGGGCAGCTTTGTGGCGAGCTGAATGTGTGTGGCGACACTGCGGTCCCGAATGCTTCAGAGGGTCGGTCAGGGCCTCGTCTCCGGCTTGCCTTTATTGGCTGGCCGGAGTGGATTTCCAAGAGTGCCCGCAGGACTCTCAACTCTGGCTTGCCTTGGTCGGCCGGCCAGAGGGAAGCCGCAAGAGCTATTAGCTCGGGGGTGGAAGTGTCATTCTCAAGGGCGTAACTACGGGGAAACCCGCTCCGGGCCTCCGTTGTCACGAGTCCCGCGATGGCGAAACCGGTGCCGCACCGCTCGACACCCCTAGCCACTCGCACCGGTGTTGCCCTCTGGCTGCCTTTATGGCAGAGTTTGTTTGCTTTGGGCGGCTGTTTAGAGAGGGCCCATCTAGTGAGTTGGCGAGTCACCACCTGCCACGCGAATGGATGCTATAGGAGTATCACTGGCAGGTGCCGTTTTTACCAGTCCATTTAACACCCATCCCCATAAACCAGTAAATTAGACTCCACATCATTGCAATAGTCCTACATTTGCTGCGGCTAGTCCATAGCTGTACTCAGTAGTGCAGTTGTGGAGGCTCCGCGGCATGTGTCCCATCCCATTTTAGATTAAAGTTCTCTACGGGCCTCTGCACGTTGGATCCATATCCCCGTGTAGGCCTCCCAAAGGACCGGTTATTCTTCTAACACCATGTTAGAAGAATAGCCGTGAAAAAGAGATACATAATAATAATAATACCTTTTTACCTGCGTCCACTAAAGCTGGAAAACCTAGGGTACGTATGAAGTGGTCGAATGACGTAAATGTTTTTATCATGCGTACCTATTACTTTATTACTAAGTTAGAAACCGATATGACCTGTTATAGGAACACCTTGCATCAACTATTCACACAACAATATCCAGATATTAAGGTATCAGAACAGAGAATTTCAGACCAGAGACGAGCGATAATCAGAAATAAATATCTCACAGAAGAACAACTTTCACAAATAAAGCATGAAATCAAGCTAAAATTGACAGATATGGACCAACAAATCAGTAATCAAATACCACCGTCCTCTACCCAAATAAACAACGAGCATCACAACCCCTTAGACAATAACATAGAAACTTACTCAGTACAGAGCTCTCAGTTAAATTCAACACAATCAAAAAATCACTTAGATTACATATCCACTGCACATACCTCTCATGCATCTACTCAGACAACATTTGTTTAAGATTTATTTATTTATTTATTTATTTATTTATTGAATAATCCTCATCAACTATCATTACAGGCTTTGAGCCTAATACAATAGTGTGGCATGTATACATATTATTTTACTAACTACTACTCTAACATACAATTATAACTAACAATATTCATTAAAATCCTTGCGACTTCACTCACATTACTAAAAAATACATCAGTTCTTTCATGTAACTTATTAATAATGTGGATGGTATGCACAAGTGGTGTTTTAGCCATAAGATGAGTTCTGGCTCCCGGTATAGCTAACAGTAGCGGTCGTCGCCGCCTCGACACGTATCTGTCCGGAACACAAAGTTGTAAATGTTCCAACACTCTCATTTTCTTGTAGAATCTGAATTACAAGTATTAGAACAAGACACACCATGCGACAAAAAATAGTCGAACTTAGGGACCAATTACAATCTAAGATTTTAGAATATAGTGGCACAGATCCTACCACGAGACCAAAACTTCCTAAATTAACCTATAGCAAATATCTAACCAAGTTAGTTGAAATATTCAACACTAATATACTGGACCGATTTCTTACACCAAATATATTACTCACCGATATACATACACTAATATACTGTACCGCAAATGTAATATCAGAAGAATTAGGCTACAAGATACACACTGAACAAAACCACAGACCACATAACAGCTATACCGAGCCTCCCTGGTAAATTCGGCTTAAAAAAGATATGTCTAAATTAAGATCAAATATCGGACGGCTTACCCAATACATAAGAGGCAACAGATTAAACAGAATAAAATCTACAGTAGACAAAATATTTAAAGAGGGTAAAATACACACGAGACACGAAAATCAAAATAAAACGCCCGAAGAATATCTAGATACGCTTAAACAAAAACTATCCGTCAAAGCCAACAGAGTAGCAAGGTATAAGAAGTCACTACACAGAAAACAAGAAAATAAGCTATTTGCCACTAATGAAAAGATTTTTTATAGACAAATTAGGGCACGTAATACTGAAAACGATAACAATAGTAACATAGAGACAACTACAACAACTAAAGAACAACTGGAAGTTTTCTGGTCAGATATATGGGAGAAGGAAAGTCTACATAATGAAAATGCATCCTGGATTGATGAAGAAGAAAAGAGATGGATAGATATGGCTGAAATGGAATTAAGCGAGATAACAGAAGCTGATATAAAAACCGTTGCCATCAGGCTTCATAACAGGAAATCACCGGGTATCGATAACATTCATAATTTTTGGTTCAAACACTTACATACACTACACAAACCAATAGCCAACTGTTTCACCGATATAATGTTAAAAAGACAACCCATACCAACATTTTTAGCCGAAGTAATTACATATACATACATACATACATACATAGACTCACGCCTGTTTCCCCGAAGGGGTAGGCAGAGGCATATTAAACGCCCACTTTTCGCCAGTGTTTTGATCCCACGTAATAGGTGGCGAGCCTATTGCCGCTTATCGGGATATTTGATTTGCCAGAGCCTCGTCCGTTGATCGGCAGGTGCACCACTTGCAGGTGAGGTCGGCTTGGGACCCTAAGTTCTTGGTGGGAACCCTATGCACACATACCTATAGGAATTACATATATGATTCCAAAAAGTAAAAATATAAATGATCCGCCACAGTTCCGACCAATCACTTGCCTACCGACAATTTACAAACTTTTAACAGCTACTATCACCAATAAAATTAACGCACATATTGAAGCAAACAACATTATATCGGAGGAACAGAAGGGATGCAGACGGAATCACATGGGGTGTAAAGAGCAGCTAATTATTGATTCTACTATTCATAAACACGCAAACACTAACAAAAGAAACTTGCATTGTACTTATATAGACTACCGAAAGGCATTTGACAGCATCCCGCACACTTGGTTAATCAAAATATTAAGTATTTACAAAATCAACCCATTTATTATACAATTTTTAAAAGAAATCATGTCATTCTGGAAATCCAACATTTATTTACACAACATAAATTCGACTATAGTAACAAGAGAGATTCAGATCAGGAAAGGTATATACCAAGGCGACTCACTTAGCCCTCTTTGGTTCTGTCTCGCACTCAACCCACTGTCATACATGATAAATAAACAGAATGCTGGATACCGTTTTAAGTATTCCTCTAATGTAAAATCTATAGCTCATCTCATATACATGGACGATATTAAACTTTACAGTAGCACCCCGAAAAATATGAAAAAGCTTATAAACATCACACATTTATTTAGTAATGATATTAAAATGCAGTTCGGGTTAGATAAGTGTAGAATTATGAATATTAAAGACGGGAAAATAGTACCAGGAGACTACACGCTGGAAGGAGGAGAAATCATAAATGCCATGGAATCTGAAGTCGTGTACAAATATCTAGGATACCAGCAGTCAAAACAATTGGATCATACAACAATAAAGAAAAATTAACAGAGGAATATAAACTTAGATTAACTGCTATATGTAAAACCCAACTGACAAGCAAGCGATTGATTAAAGCAATTAACACGTATGCCATCCCCTGGTTAACTTATTCCTTTGGCATAGTTAAATGGTCAAAAACAGATTTAAATAGTTTGGAAATAAGAACCTGTACCATACTAACAAGAAACAATTACTTACACCCAAATTCAGCCATAGACCGTATGTCCCTAAAGAGAGTAAAAGGCGGAAGAGGTTTAATAGATATATCTTGGCTATGGGAAAAGCAGCTTGGCGGCCTAAAATCATTCTTTTACAAAAAAGCAGCCACAAGTGATTTACACAGAGCTATTATTAACACTGATTTAAAATTTACCCCTCTTAACTTAGCAGGAATGAGCAATGAATCACAAGCACTTATTCAACCCGCTGATATAGAAAGAATAAAGATGGCAAAATGGAGAGGAAAAGCACTACATGGGCGTCATCCTCACGATTTACAACAGCCACATATAGACTCAAATGCCTCAAACAGATGGCTCACGTCAGGATATTTGTTCCTAGAGACGGAAGGCTTTCTCGTAGCGATCCAAGATCAAGTAATTAACACCAAGAATTACAGAAAGCACATAATAAAGGATACAAATATAACAGATGACAAATGCCGGAAATGCCACCGACAACCTGAGACCATACAGCATATCACAGGAACATGCGCCACACTTACAGAAACAGATTATACACACCGTCATAACCAGATAGTCAATATTGTACACCAGAAATTAGGCATTATGTATAAACTGATTCAAGACACACGCACACCATATTATAAATACAACCCTTCTCCTGTGCTAGAGAATACTAACTATAAAATGTTTGTATTGCGATCGTGCTATACTCACCGATAGAACGATACACTACAATAGGCCAGACATCACTATACGCAATAAATTATATAATACAGTTCATATAATCGATATTGCATTCCCAAATACACATGACCTCTTAAAAACAATCACAGAAAAATTAACAAATACACAGAGCTAAAGGAGGAAATAGGCAGAATTTGGAAAGTAAATAAAGTTTATATTGTACCTATAGTTATATCTACCACCGGAGTTGTCCCAAGACACCTACATCACAGTATAAAGTTACTCAATTTATCCCCAAATATTTACATAAATATACAAAAAGCTGCTATTTTAAATACATGCAGGATAGTGCGGAAGTTTATGCAAGGTGAAGAAACTGAAACCCAAATTATCGATAACCCCACAACTATTAATTAAATGATAATTACTTGGTGCAAACCCGTAATTGTTATTAAATACCGGTCACTAAACCGAGAAGAGAAACAATACCAAATAATAATAATATATTTCGGTATCTTACATAACTATTACAGTGTCTTACACGGGGGTCTCCTTTTAAGTAAAATAATTACTTGTGCTAGGAGGCCCTGCTCTTCACAACTATAACAATAAGAACGAAAGTGCTTACATAATCGTGATTCAATCAAATATCATTATATTAAAATTTATAATAAATTAAATTAATTTAAATTACAATTAAATACAAATAAAATTATTTCTTTGCATTCATTTCTGTTTTTCGTATCGTATAAAAAAATAAATTAATAAATCTATAGCTTATGTAAAACAAGATAATCAATTTAAAATTTAAATAAAATTTGTGGAAAATAAAACATGCAAAAGGCGCGCGCGCGCGCGCGCGTGTGTGTGTGTGTGTGTGTGTGTGTGTGTGTGTGTGTGTGTGTGTGTGTGTGTGTGTGTGTGTGTGTGTGTGTGTGTGTGTGTGTGTATGTATTTTTAGTCTACGCAATCATTTTTAATAGATTTTCAACATCATCCTATGTTTTGTTTTTCAGCCAGTTTTCAAAGATTCTTTACACTGTTGATAATTCATAGGATATATATTTAACATCTTATTTATTTTATTATATAGTTCAGCGGAGTGTCTGGTGAACTGTCTCTTAGCGTAAGTGGTTTTCACTGACACTACATGGGCAATATGGTGTTTTCTCCTTTTTTTGTTAAACTTAGGATTATAAGGTAGTGTTTTATGGAGTTTAAGTAGAGCGTTTAGGATGTATAGTTTCCTTACACTAAGAAGCGTGCACATCGAGTAAAGATTTTCAGTTGGGTATCTGTAAGGTCTAAAATACATCACTTTCAAGAGAGACTTTTGTGCTCTCTCCAATTCAAGAAATTTTATCTTTGTGCACCCTCCCCAAACAGGTATGCAGTACACCAGAACTGATTGAGCAAGTGAAATGTATATTTGGTTTAGAAGTTCTTTTGTGGTTATGTGTCTCAGTTTTTTAAAAAATCCAGATGAGTTTTCTTGTTCGTGAAGTAATCATGTCTATGTGTTTATTCCAGGACAATCGTTGGTCCACTATTATGCCTAGGTATCTGATCTTGGAAACGTTTTCAATTTTATCACAAGAACAGTCTTTAGTGAAAAATCTTCGCAGCCATGAATTTTAAGACAATAGTTACTTCCCGGTTGTGTGTTGTTGTATTTTTTAAACGCAATATATTTTGTTTTAGCGGTTTTCAATGTGAGCAAATGTGAGTTTAACCACTTAGCAATTTTTGCTAGACCCATTTCAGCATATGTGAATGTGGATTCCCACGTGTTTCCAGTAAAAACCACCGCTGTATCATCTGCGTAGGAGAAAAGACGTCCATTTTCAAGTTTCATGTCACAGAGGGGGTTTATATAAACTAAGAAGAGTATCGGGCCTAGAACGCTGCCCTGCGGTACTCCGAAACATACATTTTGCTCATTACTAAGATAATTACCTAATTTAACACACTGCTTTCGATCCTGAAGATAGCTTTTTAGTAGCACCATTGGGATTCCTCTAATACCTATGTTTTCAAAGCAACTGATAAGAATAGGAATTGAAACGGTATCAAAAGCTTTTTTTAGATCTAGGAAGACAGCTAGACACTTCCTTCCTGAATCCACTTGGTCAGCAATATGAGAGGTTAGTGCTAAAACCGCGTCTTCCGTCGATAAACCCTGTCTAAATCCATATTGGGAGCGTGATATTAAGTTGTATTTATTTATATAATTTATTAATTGGGTGTTTATCAGTTTCTCCATGATTTTCGAAATAGCGGGTAGAACCGAAATTGGCCTATAATTACTAACTTTGTCTCTGTTTCCACTTTTAAAGACAGGTGTTATAACGGCTTTTTTTAATGCAGGAGGAAAAATACCTTGAGTGAAACAAAGATTTGCTAGATGATTAATTATTGGCACTACTTCTTTATTTGCGTGTTTGAGGAATTTAGTAGATATATTATCCCAATCGGGAGCACTCTCTGATTTTAGGCCCATTAACACATTGTGAACTTCTCTTGGGTTAGGCTCTAGTAGCACAAAGGATGTTAGAGGTGGATTGTTCATTTCGTTACAATGCGGTAGGTTTTGAGATATGATCTCCTCAGCTAAGGTTTTGCCAACATTATAAAAATAATCATTTACGCAATTCACTGATATTTGGGAATTTTGATTTACTTTTAATAATTCTAAATTTTGAGTTTTATTTGGCTTTCGATTTGTGATCTTATTGATGGCTTTCCAAGTCTTTTTAGTGTTTCTATTTGCATTTTCTATTTGTTTTTGTCGTATGTTCTTTTAAGCTTTTTGATAAGATTATTACAAAAAATTCTGTGTCTTTTGTACGTTATTTTCAAAATGCAATTATTTGGATCAAGCCGTAATTTCCTCTGCATGTCATTTCTGTTGCGAATACACCGTAAAACTCCTAAGTTCATCCACGGTTTGATTAATCGGTTGTTCCTTGGGACTAGCGTCGTGATAGTATTTAGTAAGAGGCAATTTCTGAGTTCGAATATTAGACCATCATTTAATTCAGTAGGATTCTGTATGGCAAATAGTCCAGATATATTGGTCTGTTTTAAGGTTGCTAGAGCTCCATCTAAATCAGTTACTATTCTCGTCTCTCGTCGTTACTACTAGTCCAACTGGCATTGCCGCCGTTTACGTATGTTGGATAATTTCAAAAATGTCATAGAATGATCTGTTATAGTAGTTTGCAGGACTGAAATAGAGGCAGATATATAGTCTTTATCCATTTTCAAAACAAAGTGATCAAGACAATTGTCACCTCTTGTTGGCAATGAATGGCCAGGCAAGTAACCTTGCATTGCGAGCATGTTTATGTATGTATTTCGATTTATACGTTCATAGGTTTGTTCATTTGTTTTGCAGATAATATTAATATTTATGTCGCCTGTTATGACCACATTGTTAAATGACTTTAAGGAATCAAGATGATCATTCAATGATAATATGAAACTGTCGGCGTTGTTCTGTGAAGGAGAGCGATAAATGCCAAGAACTATGAGTGTTGGCATGCTTACTTGTAGACAAGACGCATGCGAAAGAACTATCTCCTTTACACTTATATTATGAGTATCCTTTATATACGTTACCACACCGTCGCATCGATTAATATGTTTACTAGTAACAAACGACTTGTAGTTTGTTATAATGGCAATAGGTTTGTTTTCATCTAGCCTACATTCTGTCAAAATAATCATATCAACACCAAACTGAAGTTGACTTAGCGTAACTTCGAAATCGTCCAGATTGCTATAGATACTTCTGATTTTTTGGCTTACAATTGTGAAGTTTGAGTTTCGTATAATAACCTGCTTTGAAAAATCTTCAATTTGCAATTCGTTCGATTGTGCAATATTTATACCGTCTATTTCTTGCATGATTGAATGTATACTATCCATATTCAAAAATATTAAAAAATACTATGTATTTATACAATGTCGTACTACAGATTTCCGTTAAATTTCTTATATTGTAGACATGTGCGATGTGTGCGTGTGTGTGTATATGAGTCGGCAGAGCCGTGATGAATGATCTGTGTGTTTGTGGTGTGCAGATACATGATAAACTGCTCGACCTTAGAACCATACTTTTCTAAAGAAGAACCGTTTTGGTTGATTTGTGTCAATTCCTTGTGGATAGCCGTACTCGACTTCTTTGTAAGAAGGTGTTGACGCATTTCAATAATAAGCAACTCACAACTATCATACGAGTTAGACAGTCTCAATTTGGCGTTCTCGTTCAATCGGGTCTTTAATATAAACTTAACTAGCATTTTGTTACCTTCTTCTGTGAGTGAAGAACTGTATAACTCTATGGCATCTATTAAACTCTTCGTTACATTTTCATCACCATTCATAATTGGCAGCAAAGCCACAGCAGTCCTATAATTAAAAGCCTCCATATTGTCTACTTCGGTTCTAACTTTGACCGTACACGTACTAGGTTGAGAACTGTACGTTTTAGAGCAAAAAGATTCCATTTGGGTAAAAATCTTTTCAAATATAGGTGTAGGGTGCATAGGGTTCCCACCAAGAACTTTGGGTCCCAAGCCAACCTCACCTGCAAGTGGTGCACCTGCCGATCAACGGACGAGGCTCTGGCAAACAAAATATCCCGATAAGCGGCAATAGGCTCGCCACCTATTACGTGGGATCAAAACACTGGCGAAAAGTGGGCGTTTAATATGCCTCTGCCTACCCCTTCGGGGAAACAGGCGTGAGTTTATGTATGTGTATGTATGTGTCTTTTCAAATAAATCACAGTATGATTGTATTTCCTTTAAAACACTTGTACTAAATTGTTTCCTTTCAATCTGTATTGATAAGGTATTAATACATTCATCAAATTGGCATTTCAACAATGTAGCTTCCTTTAACTTTTGTTTTAGAACAGATTCTGTCCTTTTAGAATAACTTAGCTTTATCAAATTATCTTTAATACTTTTTAATTGGTCATACAACAGGATAAGCTCATTTGCCATTACCAATCAAAATTAAGAAAAATCAACCACATAGGCAATAATAACTCTATAGGTAATATACATGATAATACACAAAAAAAAAATTAATAGACATTAAAACTAGAAATTCGTCCTATAACCGTTTAGTAAATTCACATGTTTCACTTTACGATAGAACGCGATTCACTACAATAACCGTTTCGTAAATTCTCATGTTTCACTTTACGATAGAACACGATTCACTAACTACACTCATCACTGAATGTACATACATACATACATATCGTCACGCCTTTTATCCCCGAAGGGGTAGGCAGAGGTGTATTTCTACACCCACTTTTCGCCAGATATACTTTAGTCCCACGTAATAAGGGGCGAGCCTATTACCGTAGCGGGCACTTTTCCAGACTCCGTGCTGCGACTGAGAATTTCGTGACAGAAAAACCCAATAACACTGCCCGACCCAGGAATCGAACCTGGGACCTCCCGATCCCACGCGCACATTTATGCCGCGAGACTAACGAGGCAGTCGTATAGGGTTTGATGTCGAGTTTTCCGTCTCTACGCAAAAGATGGTATTTGCATCGTGTTATCCCTTAGTCGCCTCTTACGACACCCACGGGAAGATAGGGGGTGGTGACACTTGTATTCTACGCCGTCAACCACACAGCAACATCACTGAATATATAGGTAACTTTAGTCACTTACTTCGGTTTCTGGTACCTATACCTCTCTGGTACCCGCCTCGTGGTGAGCCTCCTGGCGCGCCTCCAGGCGCTGCTGGCGGCACTCGTAGCAGACACGAGTCTCCGGGTTCGGTCGACGAAACGAGCGCGATAGGTTTTGCGCGAAACCTTCATTCCTTATCCACGCATAGTGGCAATTTCTGTATAGCTTATATACCGCGTAAAGACCGGCTATTGCGAGTAACGTGCAAATGATAAACATCACGATACTAATGTCAGATAAGTGGTATTCTTGCATAGAGGCCGAATTCGAACCACCTGATGCACTTTGCGAAATGAAAACGTCCTCTTTTTCAATGTTAGAATGACACATTTTTCAAAAAAAGAAAAGTCACTTTGACACACAAAAGAAATTGTTTATAATTAGGTACTTGTCCATCATTGTCTTTCAATAACACGCGACCGAACTCGACGACCCGTCTCGGATGGCAGGGTCGCCATGTAAGGTTGTGAGTTCGGGGAGATGAGTACCTAATACAAGTTTATGCATTGGACTAATGTTTATTACTGTTCTCTATAATAGAATTACAATGATTTATATACTATTGCTTCTTAATATTAGGATACATGCATACATACCTCACATAGAGCCTTTGGGGTTAGATATCTCAAGTCATAAAACTAAATGTTGTTTATTTAGTAGAGGCCGTAAAAGAGTGTCTATCGATCTTAAAGTCAATAACTCCTCATTAGTCTTTGTTGATTGTTACAAATATTTAGGGGTGTGGCTGGATAAATGCTTAAGATGGGGCAAGCATATTAGTGAGGTGTATGAAAGTTCACAAAACAAGATACAATTACTCTAAGTTTTAACAGGCTCGTCGTGGGTATACACCCGCTGCATATTCGAAGATTGTATATGGCCCTTATTCGAAGTAGGATTGACTATGGATGTTATTTATATGATAATGCCGCTATTAGTCACACGTATAAATTAGACAAACTCCAGAACCATGCATTAAGAATCATTGGTGGATTTATAAAAACCACTCCTATCAATGTGATGGAGAGTGAGGTAAGCATCATCTTCACATCAGCCTTAATAGTCCACTGCTGGATAAGGCCTCTCCTTTGAAAGGAGGAATTGGCCTACTATATCACGCTGGCCAGACGGGTTGGTATAGGGTTTGTATCAAGTTTTCCTTCTCTTGCAGTGTTGTTCTCTGCATAATATGCTCCCTCTGTCGGCTCTTACGACACCCATGGGATGATATGGGGTGGTGACATTTCGTATTCTTAATCCGTCACCACACGGAGAGAGGTAAGCATACCCCCGCTATATTTGAGAAGACAATTTTTGGCATACAAATATTACCTAAAATTAAAAAGCAGAGTCAATGACGTTTCTATCAATATTTTATCAGATCTTAGTAAAATGGCTCAGCACAGATACTGGAACAGAAAAAGGAATCCGCTTTTAGTTACGACACATCTCACGCTAGGGTCTGAGGAGATTTCCTCTTCTTACCCTATTGATATGTTTACTCTTGATACATGGGTGTCCAACATAAATGTTAAAGATGTTGTAAGATCTAGTTTAAGCTGTGTAAGTGGCCCAAAGTCACATTATAACTCTACTATGTTAAAATACAACGTGCTTAGCGAATTGTATGAGCGATATATGAACTGGCATTCAATATATACGGATGGTTCCAAAGTGAAAGGTGCAGTCGGTGCAGCTTATTATGATCCAATCAATAAATGTTACGAAATGTTTAAGCTAAACAAAAATCTTTCTATCATGACAGCTGAGCTACTTGCTATTTTTAAAGCACTACAATATGCATCACAATTGAGTGTCAATAAAATACTAATCTGCACCGACAGCAAAAGTGCTGTACAACACATATCTGGATGCAGTTTTGGCTCAAAAGGGTTAGCCGTTGCTTATAAAATTCTAAATCAAATTCATTCCCTTAGCAAAGGCAGTAAAACTGTAATAATCCAATGGATACCATCACACGTAGGACTTTTGGGTAACGAGGAGGCTGACCGACTAGCCAGGCATGCTTTATTATCAGGCGCTCAATTGAATTTTCTTCCATCATACTCTGAAATCTTAACCAAATACAGGTCTCATTGCTATAAACTCTGGAAAACGTATTATGATGAAAGATCGAAACTTAAAGGAATTTGGTACAAGAGTCTACAAAGTGAGCCTCCTCGTATACCCTGGTTTGCTAATGCTGGACTGAGTCGACGTCAAATTGTTGTAGCACATCGGTTGCGGTCGGGACATATTCCTCTAAACAAGTTTGCGCACTTAATGCGTAAATCAGATACCCCTAATTGTGAGGTCTGTGGCACAGTAGAGGATGTACTACATATTTTGGAGGAATGTGTTCGGTACCGTGATAAGAGGCAAGCACTCATGCAAACATTGAATGTGTCGCGATTGGATGTAGGAACTTTCCATGGTGTTTTGGCGAGTCCTCTGTCAGATCCAGCAAAGATGTTGTATGCTTTTGTTTTAGAAAGATAATCTTGTTAAGTTCGTATGAGTTTTTAGGTGGGCACGATGGGACAGACATAGTCGCGCAAGCGCACTTAAGTCCCACAAAACAATAAAGAAAAAAAAAAAAAATGCATACATACGTAAGTCATACACACTACAAAATATACTGGATTGAAATATTATTTTTGTATAAATAAGTATGATCTAAAAATAATGACTGGAATGCATTGTTGTGATACAGTAGTTGTTATTTTTTCAATATTTTGTCGATCAATATATCATGACTGTATTTTAAAATATCGTTTTACGTGTTCTCATCTTATATCAGTTGACCAATTTTATAAAAAATCTCTTTATTAATCATAAATATTTTTGGACTTGGTTGGATGATCGGCTATCAACGACACCGCACACTTCCTGTACCTGCATTAAAATAAAGATATCGAGTGGCGGAGGGAATGACCCACCAATTACCAAAAACAAAAAAAAATACAGGTGATACTTTCAGTTCAGTTCAAATGCATAATCCTATAAAATACATAAAATCCAAAGCGAATAAACAACACATTAATAACTAGTCCATACAAGTAACAGAACATGGTTACGTCTACACATAATTAAGATTCTCGTTCCGTTGCCTCCTGTGTCTACTTGTCACGACGTTTCCATGCAGAAATAACAATATACTTGCAGTTTCATACAATGCAACATTCATTTATGCAAATTCTTGTCATGTGTGTGTAAGTGAAATGTGAGAGTAATATTATACCTCTGTCTACCTCTTCGGGGTTAGAGGCATAACGATATTATGAAACACCAGCGCAAGTTTAATGAAGTGTGCTATAAGTGTGCAAATAGTTACAAGATGACTGCGCAGGTATGTATCGACGTGTCAAGTCGAATCGCACTCGCGCGCTCGAGTGTTCGTGACGACAGCTCTATCGGTGAGTTCGCTAGTGTTGTGAATACATCGATATGATGATGTGAGAATAGTGAATAAAAAATTGGCGTATAGTCAATAGTCAATACTATAAATCTGTAACGTATGTAGTCATAAGTGTTTACTGTATCGCCAGTCTTAGAATAAAGCGAGTAAAGAACGGTTGTGTGTTTTACTGCGCTAGTTAAGTACTCACATATTTCACAGTAACCTCCACTCTTATTTACTGTCTAACTTAATTTATGAGTATAATGAACTTAGCTAATGATTATATCTATCTAGAAATATTTTAATGAGTATACAATAATGTTATTTAATCATATTTTATATATTACGTATATACTTGTTGATATCTTAATTTATTAGCTTAATGTCTATTATTGTAAACTTAAGAACTACACAGTTATTACATCGATATATAATCTACTTCCTCAAAACCATACCTACGTACAGGTTTTATTACTCTTTTGGGACGGTTCACCGATAATGGTACAGACGTTGCGACATTTTCATAACCCATTGCCTCCCTACAAGGGCCAGATTCCTGTGCATTCGACTCTGGTAAACTAGACGACATGTTTTGTTCGTCAACTCCTGCATCCCTTGTCTGGTCAGCGTCCAAATTCTCCACAGGGGATCTCGTATCCGGTAATGAACTCATTTCATCTACAGATGATACTCCGTAACTATTTCTTCTTTTTTTTATTTGGTTGACGTGTCTTTTTATGAAGGGACCACCGTCCTTGCCTACCATGTAGTTTCGAGACCCTACTCTCTCTGTAATAATGCCATCGGACCACTTTTCTCCTGTATAGTTGCGAGCCCACACCGAGTCACCCACCTTGAACTGTCTATCGGTCCCACCTGCATTACACACTTGCTTACGCTGCACCTCGTTTACTTTATCTTCTACCTGCCTATCTTCCCCTAGTAATTCTAACCTAGTTCTTAATTCTCTACGCTGTAATAACATAGCTAGTGTTTCGCCAGTGGAATGTTCTACATTTCTGTACATCATAAGGTATGTTTGTAATGCTTCATCTAAATCAACCCCGTCCGTATTGATATTTTTATAGCTCGTTTACAAAGTTTAACAGCATTTTCCGCTGCTCCATTAGAGGCAGGGTGATACACCAGTGTAAATGTTACTTTTATTCCGTTATTACTCATAAATTCCTTATATTCACTACTTGAAAATGGTGGACCATTGTCTGATACTAACTCTTTGGGTAAGCCGAAGCGTGCAAAGGTAGTACGAAGCACCTTTACGACGGCACTAGCCGTGGTTCGTGGCATTAAAAATACTTCTAACCATTTACTTGTAGAATCTATAATTACTAAAAATGTTTTGTCTTGAAATGGTCCCAAAAAATCTATATGCAAGCGCGACCATGGTTCTGTGATATGAGGCCACGGCTGCGGTGGTGCCTTTGGGGGTGCTGCTCCTTCCAGGCAACACGTAATCTGACAAGTCTTTTCAATATCCTGATCGATACCTGGCCACCACACAATACTACGCGCAAGACTTTTCATTTTTACTATACCAAAATGACCTACATGCAATTCTCGTAGTATAGGTTCCCTTAACATACTTGGTACTACTAAACGATAACCCCATACTACGCATCCTCGGTCTAAGTATAGCTCATTGCGTCTTATAAAATATGCTTTTAAATCATTCTCATTACACACGTTAGGCCATCCCGTCTTTATGAAATGTATCACTTTAGTTAAAATGCTATCTTTAGAAGTACTTTGTCCCATGTTTTCCCTCGTTATTGGTAAAAAGTGCTCAATGAAATTTAAATAAGTACATTCCTCATTCACCTGTTTTTCTTTGCCTACGGGTAAACGGGACAAGGCATCTGCTGCGTTTCTATGACTACGCACATATTCTATGGTATAATCGTACCCGGCTAAAATTATTGCCCAGCGTTGCATCCTACTAGCTGCCATAACGGGTATTCCTGTTTTATCACCAAAAATAGTTACTAATGGCTTGTGATCTGTCCTTAATATAAATTTTCGCCCGTATAGATATTGGTGAAATTTACGTACACCATAAATGATAGCTAAAGCTTCACGTTCAATTTGAGAGTATGCTCTTTCGGCTGAATTGAGTACACGCGACGCTTAAGCCACAGGTCGCTCATCTCCTTTCGGGCAGATGTGTGAGATGACAGCGCCAATGCCTACACTACTCGCGTCAGTCGTTAATACTAGCGGCAAATCAGCAGCATAGTGAGCTAGCACTTTGCTAGATACTAACAGATGCTTTACTTTATTAAATGCTTGCTCGCAATCTGCATTCCATTCATATCTGACATCCTTTTTAAACGATCTATATAAAGGCTCCAGAATACTGCACGGTTGGCGTAGTGGTTTAAGCGGCCGCCTCGCCGCTTGACACTGCGCCGAGTGTTGTGGGTTCGATTCCCACACGAGACAATACTTTGTGTGATCCATAAATTGTTGTTTCGAGTCTGGGTGTTCATTGTGCCCGTTGGTTGTATGTTTGTAAAGTCCCCCGCGACACAGGAATTATTCCTAATGCGGGAGTTGTCTTTTTAAAAGAAAAAGAAAAAGAATAGTACTAATATTTGGCACAAATTTGGAATAATACATCACTAACCCTAAAAACGAACGTAATTCCATAATATTTGTAGGTATAGGCGCTCGTTTAATTGCATCTACTTTTTCTGGGCATGTATGTACACCTTGCTTACTAATCACAAAGCCTAAGTAAGTGACGCTATCCGCGAAAAACGTACATTTTTCTTTCTTAATTCTCAAACCATACTTTTGTAATCGGTCAAAAACCTGATGTAATGTATTTAAATGCGTAGGCGTATCTATTCCAGTTACAATAATGTCGTCTAAAAAGACGCCTACTTGTGGCATGTCGCTAAAAAGCTGTTCTAGTTTACGTTGAAAAATACCTGGACTGGAAGCTAACCCATAAATTAATCTGTTATACATAAATAAACCCTTGTGTGTGTTTATAACTGTGTACTTTTTGGACTCATCTAACTCAAATTGTGCGTACGCCTGTGACAAGTCTAACTTTGTGAATTTTTCCCCACCGTGTAATTTTGTAAGCAAATCTTCTACTTTAGGCAAAGGATAGTGGTCCACCTCTAAGCACTTATTCAATGTAATTTTGAAATCTGCACATACTCGAATGGTACCATCTTTTTTCATTACCGGTACTATAGGTGTAGCCCAGTCCGATGTGGAGACCGGCGTGATGATTCCGTCTCGCACCATCTCATCGAGTGCACGTTCAACTGGCTCCCGCAGGGCATAGGCGAGTGGTCGCGCGCGCAAGAACATAGGCCGCGCTCCCTCCCGCAAGCGAAATCCTACTTGTCCGCCAGTGAACCGCCCCAAGCCATTCTTGAAGACCTCAGAGTACCTGGAACTGAATTCCCTTACATCAAAAACATTGTTACAAGTATTTATTTTATGTACATTGCATGTTGGTATGCCTATACCTAACTCATTGAGCCAACATCTTCCTAATAAATAAGCTTTTCCACTTTTTATCACGTACAAGTCTAACGCTTTTGTTATGGTTTGAAATTTTACCTTGACCTCAATCTTTCCCACAGGCGTCACTACTTCGCCTGTATAGTATCGTAATTTTAAATAACTCGGTTGTAGTTTACAATGAACAAAGAGCTTTCTATAACAGTCATAACTTATACACGATATAGCACTGCCGGTGTCGATCTCCATGTTTAGTAAACAATTCTCAACATAAACATTTACAGTGTATGGTCCAAGTAAGTGTGATTGTGGTGTGTTGTACTTAAAGAATAATTATTATAATATTTTACCTCGTCACTGTCACAGCCGTCACTACCCTTATTTTCGTGTATATTATGTAAAGATGTACTTTTTTGTAATTTAGGGCACATCCGTTTTAGATGTCCATCCTTGTTGCACACCCTACATACATAGAATTTGAACTTGCACGTGTTTTCTTCGTGATTGCCGCCACATGCGCGACATTTGTGAATTGCGGTTGTCCCGTTTTGCCGACTGGTATTCGCCTGAAATTTACCGCTTCCCGCTCCGCTTTGACCGCTTGTACCACCGCCGCTCCCGCCGGCTTGAGTACGCGGCACTTGTGTGTTAACCCTCTGGCCTTTTTTTCTTTGCCCTAAGAAATTTAGAGTGCCAACATTTGGTTCTTTGTTACCAGTGATTCTGCCCCTGGTACAATCCTCTATTAATGCCGCATTTGTCTCTGCCGCTTCCATGGACATAGCTAACGTAAAGGCTTTGTCAAATGATATCGAATCCTCTTCGGTAAACAATCTCTGGCGTATATCTTCATTAGACAAGCCGCATACGAACTGATCACGTAGGTTTTCTGCTAAGTCTCGAAAACCGCAGTTTTTACTTAGCTTCTTGAGCTCCGCTATATACACAGCTACGGTTTCTTCTTTTTCTTGAATCCGTTGGCGAAATTTAAACCTCTCAGCTAATTGACTTGGTTTCGGGTTCAAGTGCAACTTCATCAATGTCACTAGCTCATCATATGTCTTCTTAGCTGGTTTTTCGGGTGTACATAAATTTGTCATGAGCTCATAAGCTTCACTCCCTATCACTGTGATCAAGGTAGCCACCTGTAACTCCGTTTTCACTTGATTTGCCACGAAATATTGTTCCAGTCGGTCAATATACGCTTCCCAATTGTCCTTTTCTAGTTCAAACGGTCCTACTTTGCCAATGGTCATTTTATAAATTTTTACTTTATAGTCACTTAAATATCAACAAAAACAATTTTAAGTACGCGTGAAATCTTTGAGTCCTCGTCGCCACTGTGAAATATGTGAGTACTTAACTAGCGCAGTAAAACACCATATTTCTTCCTGGACAATACTATCATATCTACTATCATATCATATCATAATGTTAATACCTCATATCGATATATAGTATTGACTATTGACTATACGCCAATTTATTAATTAGCTGAGAGGTGTAAATTTCGCCAACGGATTCAAGAAAAAAAAGAAACCATAACTGTGTATATAGCGGAGCTCAAGAAGCTAAGTAAAAACTGCGGTTTTCGATGCATAATCCTATAAAATACATAAAATCCAAAGCGAATAAACAAAACATTAATAACTAGTCCATACAAGTAACAGAACATGGCTACGTCTACACATAATTAAGATTCTCGTTCCGTTGCCTCCTGTGTCTTCTTGTCACGACATTTCCATGCAGAAATAACAATATACTTGCAGTTTCATACAATGCAACATTCATTTATGCAAATTCTTGTCATGTGTGTGTAAGTGAAATGTGAGAGTAATATTATACCTCTGTCTACCTCTTCGGGGTTACAGGCATAACGATATTATGAAACACCAGCGCAAGTTTAATGAAGTGTGCTATAAGTGTGCAAATAGTTACAAGATGACTGCGTAGGTATGTATCGACGTGTCAAGTCGAATCGCACTCGCGCGCTCGAGTGTTCGTGACGACAGCTCTAGCGGTGAGTTCGCTAGTGTTGTGAATACATCGATATGATGATGTGAGAATAGTGAATAAATAAATTGGCGTATAGTCAATAGTCAATACTATATATCGATATGAGGTATTAACATTATGTATAGATATGATAGTATTGTCCAGGAAGAAATATGGTATAGTTTAAATGTGACAATACTGCCGAAAGAAAAATTGGAATTCAATATTCGTGATTAAAGCTGAGATGTTTTCTTTTTATATGTATGTATGTGACTTGGGCTTGTTTCTCCATAGGTAAGTGCAAAGATAATATTGTGCCGTAAAAAAGGTGGAGCCCCTTTCCTAGTAAGACGACTTTCATTTGAATGAGATTCAGCCTAAAATGAATAACCGCAATGTCCTATCTCTGTAAGTTAATTAAACATTATGAGTGAAAAACTGCCTACAGAATCTGAATTTTAACTTTCTTTGTTTAGATTTTAGCATTATCATGTGACTGCTGACTTAAATCTATTTTTTATCGAAGAAAACTTTAATTTTTTTCATGCTTGATCAAAAATATAATTTAAATTGAGTTGTTTAATCTGAAAATAGGTACAAGTTTATAATATAAACACATCAACTCTCAATACTTGGCAGTTATTTTCAACAATGGATAGCTCAATAACAGACATCCATCCAATAAGTCATAAATTACCTTCACAAATAAGCGAGCATATTCATAGTCTATTCTTAAACATCATAATAATATATCGAAGCGTCTATGAATTCGAAATAACTCCGAATAAGGGGAAAAATACAACTATCAGACCTCATATTTCTGATTATACGATAACTTATACGTAATAAATAGAGTTCGATCGAAGAAAATATTACGATAGCTACAAGGCTGCGTTGAATTTGTTACCACAACTAGAACAATAAAACTGGATGAACGATGTGATTTGAATGATAATGTTGAGGATTAGTTTTATTTTTTGTAGCAAGTGAGATGGTGAATAGATCGTTTTATATTTATGTTGATGGAAAGCAGGGAATCAACTTCGTAAAATGAAAACGGTATAGGATCAACTTTGGTGGGAGCTCGCATGTGATCGCGACAGGTGGAAGTTGGAACGGGAGGTCTTTGCCCAGCAGTGGAACACAAATTAGGCTCGTAATAATAAAATAATAATAGGACGATCTTATTATTATAAATATTGTTGTTCTCTGTTGGCACAAAGCCTGTTGCCTCCATGATTTGAAATTGATGCTCAGTAAAAGCTCAGTTTGTGCTCAGATCTGTATCTATCTTCAATTATTTTTTACTACAAATCTATAATTTATATTAAGAATAAAATTCAGCTGTTTTTGTATGTTTGAAATAAAATATTTGATTTACAGAAGATAAAGCACAACTTGATAAGTAGAGACGTACAGCCAATATATGTCTGACAACATTTTGTCAATGTAAATATAATTATAATTACTAGCCTATCCAGAATTATTTTCCAGAAGGCTTTCAGAGGCAGGCAGTTTTTCTTTGAGGTTTCTCTCATAAAAGCTTATAAATACATTAGCCTAATCAAGAGCAACACAATATATTAATCAATAACATTATGTAATTACTACACTTGACTTTATCAATCATCTCAGCGATGAGTACAGATCAAACAGATCTTCATAAAAGCTCCACGTTTATCAGTAGTTTTATACAATAGTAAGCAGGGTTGATATTTTGATCTGATAAACAAGCTCTAATTATTAAAGCAGAGTAGACATTTATTTATTACGAGGGAAATTCAAATTAAATATTATGTCAAGGTTACCAGGAAACACGCATATTATATTATTATTAACAAGCTTTAATGCAGTGACTTTGCTATAATACATACATACATAGTCTCACGCCTATAACCCCGAAGAGGTAGGCAGAGGTGTATTTCTACACCCACTTTTCGCCAGATATACTTTAGTCCCACGTAATAAGAGGTCGAGCCTATTGCCGTACCTTGCACATTTCCAGACACCGTGCTGCTACTGAGAATTTCGTGACAGAAAAACCCAATAACACTGCCCGACCCAGGAATCGAACCCGGGACATCCCGATCCCGTATAGGGTTTGATGTCGAGTTTTCCGTCTTTACGCAAAGATGGTATTTGCATCGTGTTATCCCTTAGTCGCCTCTAACGACACCCACGGGAAGATAGTGGGTGGTGACACTTGTATTCTATGCCGTCAACCACACGGTTCTTGCTATAATAATTTTGATAATATTGGTTATGAAATACATTTCACGTGAAACTGCAATTAAGGTTTGACCTGATTTTACAAGGTGCAGGGATATACGAGAAAAGATTTCGTATTATGGATTTATTTTTACCTATGATTGTGCTTTATAACAGACTAGTTTCTTACAGGCTCTTCCCATCGTGCTACCATCCCGAAACGGGTTGTAAAAAAAATTATCGTTCATAAATATTGCCTTGAATTTTATGAATGTTAATTTTGAAATATGGTTGTAATATTAAAGGGATACAGGCGTGAGTCAATAAAAAATAAATTAAAAAAATACTGTCCGACTGCCTCCATGGTCCAGTGGATAGCGTATGCGACTGCTGATCAGAGGTCACAGGTTCGATTCCGGGGTCGGGCAAAGTGTTACTGGGTTTTTTTCCGAATTCTCAGTAGCAGTACGAAGTCTGGTTATGTGCCCGGTAACGACAATAGGATCGCCCCTTATTACATGGGACCTACCAATTCATGGCGAAATCTTGGTGTAATATAACACCTATGTAGGCAGAGGTGGGGTAGGCCCCTTCGGGGATATAGGCGTGAGTCTATAAAAAAAATATTTATTGCTTTGTAACATGAATGAATTTTAATTTGAGCTAAAACTGCTTCGCCAAAATGCCACATTATGCTGCATACTAAAAAATGCATCCCAGCACTAATATAATAAAAAGAGCACTCTATGATAAATATTATTATACATGCAGATAAATTACTGTACAACTGGTTTTAAGAAATACCTATTCACAACTTATCTGCCTGTTCCATAAACAGTTAAAACTATTTATCGATAAATAAATATTGAACAATAGATATATATCGACATGATCACATCACTAGTAAACATTTGCTTACTGCATTCAATTTGCTCGGACGGCGCCCATTGAGAGTCAGGCATTAAACCGTTGAGATGACAACGACGACTTACATTGTCTCCTTTTGTGTAACAATCTTTATTGTTTATTTATTTTTATATCATTCATCAGTAGCAGCGATAGCCTTTTTTTTCTTATTTTTTGGTGTTGGGTTGGGAAATCCTCATGGAGTCCCTCCGTCCTGGGGGGGAAGGGCTAAGGGGACTGTCAGACTCTTACTGACTAAAAACCAACCCGTGCTCCTCATGTACCCATGTGTCGGAGGGTAGGGTTTCACCGAAGCGTTCCTCGCTACCCCCCGACGGGTATTGGCCCGCCAGATGATCAGGCGGGCCCCGAACGAAACCCCCTTGGCGGCGGATGAAGGTGTTGGGTTCCGCCGCCAAAACACCCAGCGGTCGCAGAGGATAGGGAGGACGGCAACGCAACACCGCATCTCCTCTTCCTCAGCGGCCCCACGGCGACGCAACAATGGTGCGCACCCATTTGGTCGCGGGAGATAGGGCGCGCGGCATCGCAACACCGACACGCCTCTCCTCCCGCAACGGCACCTGACTGCGAGGGATAGACAGAACTGTCCCCCGCACCCGCACATTGGGACGCATCCTACGCAGTCCTCACTATAGCCCACGTGGAGCGTCCTCTCCCAGGATCCCGCTTAGCTTCACCGTGGGTGTATCTCAAACGCACGGTTACTGAGCCCTCCCACCACGACAAGGTAGCGATCCCACGGGGGGAGGGGAGCAGCGATAGCGATAGCCTGGTAGAGAGACTGTAGTCTCTCTACCAGGCTATCGCCTATATGAGGATTAATTTTTAATAGCCATTTCCAAAATATGAAGGACAACATCGTGAGGAAAACTTAAATTCTGAAAGTTCTCCTTTATGTTCTCGAAAGCCATGTAAATTCTCTCAACCCTCACTTGGCCGGAGTATTGTATTGAGAATTCTAACAGCAGTGGGACAGTTTATAAGCCATTTTCTTTTATTCCTTAAAATTTATTTCTTTATAACTCGTATCATATTTTCTTTATTTAGTTAACATTCCAAAAAATACATCCTATCTTGGGTATTTTCTGGAAGATGATTTTTAAATGAGATAGAAGTTTTATAGATTGTATCACTGATTCGCATTATCTAATTCTAGGAAAGATAAACTTTTCCTTTATTCCATCAGCCATGTTGAGAAAGAGAGTTTGGTACCTATATTATGTCCATGCCTATCACAGACATTAATAGCTACCAACCCCTCACTCTAGACCTTCTAGTAAATTATGAATTATGTAAAACTTGCCAAAGACCACCCTTATAAATTGATGCTGTTTACTCAAATATCCGAATTTTGTTGAAACTTTGCAGTTAATGTAAACTATAAAGTAGAATAGCACAGACAATATCCCGATAACCAACACAGAAGAAGAAGCAGCAGCTAGCCAATAAAAAGTAAAAATTA